>OZ005650.1:68602517-68772517 GCA_963930645.1 Salticus scenicus | reverse complement strand
CCAAATTTTGTGGACGCTGTATCTCACGAGCAAATCAACGAAATTTAACCAAACTTGGTATATAGTTCAACCCTGACCTAAACTGGTGCTGATTAAATTTGGGGATCAGTCGCTCAACAGGTGGCGCTGTCATCCCATTTTTTTTTTTTTTCTATATTTTTAACATGGCAGTATAGGACAAAATTTCGTATAAATGTACATAAGAATTATTTTAAATGCATGATTGTAAAACTGATATGAATTATTGATAATAGCAGTAAACTAAGGACAAGTGTGCATGTAGGCGCATCGCTCCCCCACCCCCCTTCCGGATGGGAAGTAATCCCTCGGGGGTATAAATTTTTAATATTTGTATCTTTCGAAAGAAGTCATCAATACCTTTAAAACGGATGTTTGAACCGTAGATCTGTGATAATTTAAAACAGAACTATAGATTTTTATTATTATTATTTTCTTTTTCATTTTTAACAAACAAAAAGAAAACTAGTATGTTGTGGCCACCACAAGACTTTCTTCTATATTTACCTATACATATTCAATCAGTAACAATATTTAAAAAAAAAAAAAAAAAAAAGTACGATTTTTTTTTTTTTTTTTTTTTTTTTTGTTAAAAGTGAAAAAAATCGATAACTTTGTTTTAAATTATCACAGATTTATAGTTCAACCATTCGTTTTAAAGGTATTGACGAGACCTTTCGAAATATACCCATCTTGAAAATTTATCCCCCCCGGGGGGGTACTTCCCCCCAGGGGGGGGAAGCGATGCCCCCCCATGCAGAAATTTTTTTTCCTAGTTACATACTACTATTATCAATAATTCATATTAATTTTACAATCACAAGTTTAAAACAACTCTAATTATGCACATTTATACGAATTTTTGTCCTATGCTGCCATGTTAAAAATTTAGATAAAATGCTATCACAGTGCCACCTGTTGAGCTATTGATCTCCAAACATAATCAGCACCAGTTTATGTCGGGGACCAACTAAATACCAAGTTTGGTTAAATTTCGTTTAAAAAAAAAAAAAATTGCGATATTTGTTTGTTTTTTTTTGTTAAAAGTTAAAAAAATCGATAACTTTGGTTTAAATTAACACAGATTTATCGTTCAACCATTCGTTTTAAAGGTATTGACGAGATCTTTCGAAAGATACCCATCTTGAAACTTTGCCCCCCCCCCGGGTGGGAACTTCCCCCCCCCCCGGTGGGGGGGGCAACCGATGCCCCCACATGCACAAAAATTTTTTCCAAGTTAACTATTACTATTATCAACGAGACCTTTCGAAAGATACCCATCTTGAAAATTTACTTCCCCGGGGGGGGAACCGATGCCCCCCCATGCACAAAATTTTTTCCTAGCTAACTACTACTATTATCAATAATTCATATTAATTTTACAATCACAAGTGTAAAATAACTCTCTTTATGCCCATTTATACGGAATTTTGTCCTATGCTGCCATGTTAAAAATTTGCATAAAATGCGATCACAACGCCACCTATTGAACGATTGATCCCAAAATCTAATCAGCACCAGTTTATGTCAGGGTGCAACTAAATACCAAGTTTGGTTAAATTTCATTCATTGGTTCGTGAGATACAGCGTCCACAAAAAAATGATACAGACAGACAGACAGACAGACAGACATTTTCTAAAAACTATTAATTCGTGTTCTCCATATCCCAAAACATGTAAATCCATCAAAAAGTGGACTTCGAAAATTTTCGCGAATCCAATACTTTCTCTATATTACATATAGAAGAAAGTAAAAACTAAACCGCATTTCTTTTTGTGTTTTCAAAAATTTGACTTTCTTTCGGCATTTAGTGTTATACTTCTTTCAGATAAAAATCGTCAGCATTTATCATGGAGAATAATTTTAATAAATAATTTGTATTGCGTGAATTAGTATAGGATTATATTTAGAAGAGAAAGTCTTGTGGTGGCCACAACGTACTGGTTTCTTTCTATAATACATACCATCCTTTGTATTGGCATTTCGGAAACAATAATTGATGATACAGAATATTTTCCAAATCGATAATTTATTACTGCTATCATGTGATAATAATAAACATCAACACAATCAAAGTACCAAATAAATATATAACAAGTAAATAAAACGATGTACTTGTTTATTTATTTATTTTTAGAATACAATATTTTTTATAATAGCCTCGAAAAACTGGTGGATTTATTTAAAGGCTATTTAGCATTGTGCTGTAATTTTTTATTACGAATTTCACATTCCTAAAACAAAATTTGATAACATAATACTATTATATAAATTTAAAATTTCGTGTATAATATGTTGAACACTGCTCAAATATTTTAGTGTTGCATAATATTTTTTATAAGGAAGTACCTAAATTAAAAATCACTTGTGATTTCTTTTAATATAATATTTTAACAACTTTCAAAATTCGATTATAAATATATATAGGGTGACCAGACGTCCTCGAATCCCGGGGACTGTCCTTGAAAACTACCTTCGGTCCCAAAAAATTAGATCACATTTGAGGACGCCGGTTATAAAGTTATTAATGTTTTATTATAATAATTTATTATATGCATAATAAATAAGCTGAACTAAGTGATTTCAGGCACTTCATACATAAAAATTACTAACATTTTACAATTCAAGATTATTTATTTATTTGGTCCTCGAAATTCGGAGATACCGTCATATCTGTCCTCGAATTTAATTTTTAAAAATCTGGTCCCCGTAAATATATATATACTTTTTTTTTTTTTCATATCCTTATTAAAATTATTATTGTTTATTTTTAGGACTGAGGGCCTATTAGTCTCAATCTGGGATTTTTGCGTTGTCGTTTTCGATAGTTGGACATTTGTCGAAATCATTTTTCGATAGTTGGACATTTGTCGAAATCATTTTTCGATAGTTGGACATTCATCGAAATCTAAAATTTATCGAAAATGTAATTGAATAATTTGAAAGCGATGTTATAATTGGGAAGAAAAAAAAAAAACTAATAGTCCTCCGTCCTAAACTAAATTCTGCTTTTGCCAGAATTTCATCAAAATCTTTTTATTATTTTTTATTATTATTATTATTGAAAGAAAAAGAAAAGAAAATTAATAATAATCAGTATCGTTATAAGCGATATCGAAAAAAATAATTTTGAATTAGGAAATAAAAAGTGCGCGTGAAATAATATGAAATAAAAATAAGTAAAAAAATTAATTTAATGATTTAATGTTTTTTTTTTTTTTTCCCCTCTATGTTGCATGCAGGCAAAGAGAAAGATAACTGCTCTTCTATTAGTACAGAAGCAGGTTTTTGCCTGCCTCCCCCCTTCCCCCCAGAAAAAGCCTATACGATTAATTTAAATTCATACTTTAAAAATAAATAAATAAAAACATGAGGCTATTATTATAATTGAAACGTTTAAATTAGTATATTTCTATTGGCGACTATTTTTGGTACAGCTTTAATATAAAACTACCTTAGTGATTTTTTTTTTTTTTTAATTATAGTTATTTTTATTTATTTATTTATTTATTATTATTATTGAGGATTATGGTGGCATTTAATCATCTGTTTTCATGCATTTTACAACTTAGTTACTATATATGTATATATGTACTGCAATATGTGAAAAAGTTTTCAATACATATATACACATATATGAAAACCTTTTAACATTTCACAGGAAAGAATAAAAATATCATATGAAGAATTGGAAGATTTGATTAAAAAATATAATAAAAATTAAAGAATGAAACATACATTACACAATATTTCTTCAGAGACAATTAATTGAATAATGTATGCAAAAAATAAGTGAATTTTTGTAAATCTGTAAGCATTATGAAATAAATAAATTAAATAAAATAAGTATTATTTTAAATTACGACAGTTTGCTTTAAATATGTTTTTGTCTTTTAAAACAAATAAAAATATTTGTACGTTTAGTTTTCTTATGTCGTAAGCCAAGAAAATAATTTTAAACTGCTAATCAAGTCGAACAGAAATAGCACTTGATTTGAAAATAATAATAATAATGATAA
Organism: Salticus scenicus; assembly: GCA_963930645.1. Classification (NCBI taxonomy): domain Eukaryota; kingdom Metazoa; phylum Arthropoda; class Arachnida; order Araneae; family Salticidae; genus Salticus; species Salticus scenicus. The sequence goes on along the minus strand of OZ005650.1, from coordinate 68,768,479 downwards.
TCTGGATTTTTAAAATTATTTGAAATAAAAGTCCTTAATTCTTATCTTAAATTGTTATAGATAAATTTTAAAATGTAAATTCTAAATAAATCGGACAATTAATTTTTCGAGAGATTTACTCAGACGCCGACTGCGCAGGTCAGCAGGTGTGCTTTTTATCTTATTTTATAAAATACTAAAAAATAAGGTCTTGTAAATTTATTTTATCTGATTTTCTGATCGATTACTAAAATTTAAATCAACGAGAATGTTTAAATTACAAATTCATTTATGCATAATTACACAACTTATGAAAAAATATATATAAGTCAATGCTTCAATTAAGCTTAATAAACGATATTTTTATTTATTGATTTATTATTCAAATTTCTGGCTATAAATTGTAGCTTTAAAAATTCGTTTAAAAAGGTAGAAATAATTTAACGTAGGATTATGCTTAGTTATTAAAACAAAAATATTCTTATAGAACAATTTTCATTAAATACTTACGTAATACTAATCTTAAAAAAAAAAAAAAAAAAAAAAAGTTTTGTAGAAATATAGTACTTTACATTTGTAAGGCAAAGTTATACAATTTTTTTAATTATTGATGAATTACTATTATTAATAATATTTTAATAGTTCATTGCTGTTAATTATTGTGAAAATACACGATTTAGAAAAAATATTCATATAAAATATGCTCTATGCTTTGCGCTGTTTTTGAAATTATCATACATTTATCGCATGTATTTAGAAACCTATATTCATATAAAACAATTCCTAATATGATATAATATATATATATATGGTTGTTTTTTGATTGATTATTTTATTTTTCGAATTAAATATTTTTTTCCCATATTTTCCCTCATATTTAAATTAAATTATTTTAATGCACTTTCAGAAGCCTTCTAGAAATTTGCTATTATTAAAAAAAGTGTTTTAATTGTTTATTCTCTCATTGCTTGTTTGATTTTTTTTGTTTTGTTTTCATGTGTTTTTAACGTAAAGGCAACATTATTCAAATAGCGATTAACTATCTAGGAATAATATTAAGGTAAGTTTGATGTTGAATTAAATTAAATCAAAAAATCAACAAGTAAAATCTATTGTTTCAAAAATCAAAAAAAAAAAAAAAAAAAAAAAATTCAATAAGTAAAATTTATTGTGTCAAAAATGAAAAACTAAAATTAATTGTTTCAATAATTAATGAAAAGTCTTCACAGGTTAATTTAATTTGATGAAATTATATTCTTATTGGTCCTTTGTGGTTTCATGGGTCTTAAATCTTTTGTTGCACGGTTTTTACTACGTCTTAAAAAAAATATTAATATATATATTATACATCATGAATAATTTTTTGTCAACTAATGTGAAAGGAATAGAAATTCTAGCATAAATAATGAAATTTCTACCAATTTTCAAATTTAAATTTGATAAAATTTAATAAAAACTTAAATGTTCATTTTCTTTTAATGCATAACTGCGAAATAATCCAAGACAAGTTTCCTGTATCTGGGGAACCAGTTTCGCTGACGCCATATTTAATCATATGGTCGGAGAGTGTAGAGAATTTTAATAAAGAATAGCTGGGCTACGCAATACCAGAGAAACGACCTATTGATTTCAGTTATTTTATTACGTAATTTACACACACAGTAATATAAAAATATTGGCTAAAATTGATTGAATTTAGGATTATCAGAATAAGTTTATAATTTTTTCAAAAATAAATTAAAATAACACAAAGTTTGATGGATGTGACAGATTGTCGTCTCCGTAAATATTGCCAATAAATGTGATAAATGTAACTTAATCGATTTAGATTAATTTCCAAATGGTAAGAAATATACATGAATATTTCTAAAAGAAGTAATACAAAATAAAGAATATATATATATGTTACTAAAAATTATTGTTTGATAATATTTGTGTGGTGCTCGAACGAATCCATTTTTTAAGAAATAACATTATCAAACAAAAAATCCTGCCTTTTCTCTTTCTTTTGCTCAATAAGATAGAATTTTTCGGTAGACTAATATTGGTAAAGATACAATGTAATAAGCAAAAAAATTGAAATTACAGAATAACATTTGGTTTTTATATTGAAGTTTTAAATGTAAGCTGTTATTATAATTAAATATAAAATTAATATTTATTAAAAAATTATAATCAGAAGTAAGATGAAATAATACATTAATAATAATGTAAATTCATTTTTAAGTAAATTGTATTATTTTTATAATTTGCTGTTAAAAAAAATAAAATAAAAATAAATAAATTAAATTTAAAAAAAATGATTCTGCAAAAACTTATTTAAATCACGATAATAAATGTTTGCTTGACTTTTCTCTTAGAAAAATCAGACAGTGATATATATACGGTATTAAAAATTTAATATAATAAAAACCTAAAATTAACTCCATGTACCTCAAATTAATATGTGCATAAATTGGAGAAACCTTTTATTTTTGAAATAACATACTTACAGATTTTACAAGTTTTGCATTTTTAATAAAGTTAAAACTAATAGAGAGAAGGAATAATGACAAAATTTAAATTTAAAATATCATAAGAGTGGATGAAAGAAAGAAAATCAGATTGTCATGCTTAAGTTTTTTTTTAATGCAAAATAAATATCAAACAATAAAAAAAAAACATGCAATAGAAAATGTAACGAACACTCAATAAATGAATCCCACTATAAATATTAATGAAAAAGGGGGAAAATAAAAACCTTGACAAACCGATTTCAATAATCAGCTAAATTCTCTAATGTATAAAGCAAACGGGTGTGTTCCTTACCAAAGTCTCTTGTGAAAAAAATATATATAAAGAGAAATTATTTATTGCAGCATTATTATAGAACAGGGGGGAAAAAATCAGAGGTAACTTACCCAATGAAGTTTTTGATGAAACAATAAACAGATAATAAGGAATTTTCTGAAAAAGACAGGTCCCATTGAGTTGGCAATATTGTGCCCCGTTCTTGTGTACTTCGCCTATGGATATGATTTTTACTATCCATGACTTTTGCTTGTTGTTGGGTGCTGTCAACAACGCTTAGCTGCACCAACGTGTTCATTGTTTCCCACATTAAATTATATAAATAATCAATTCCAAATACAGAAAAAGAGTAGGAAAAATAACGATGAACTATTTAACAACTTAAAAAGTGATACGCGAGATTTCTATTTGCTTGCAAAGAAAACAGCGAAAATTTTATTTTCTTAGCAAATCAAGTTTACATCAAATGATACGAACTGAGATGCAGTCAAGAGAAGACACTTATGAATGGGGATTAACACTTTGTATAGATATCACTTTAACCGATGTATACTCTTGTCGATAGCACTGATTCTGACCTACCCTACGAAACCTACGAGCCCAGCGTCCTCAGCTGAGTTGACGTCATCAGCCAATTAATGTCGATTCCATTCAGCGGACGCAACCCCTATTTTACTGCAAAGACAGGCGATTTTCCCCTCCACCATGACAGCTACAATTCCCTACGATTTCCCTATACCTGACAGCCCAACAGGAAGAAGACATTTTACAAAGAGAAAGAAAGCCGACTCGACGGAGAAGGAATCTACAGCTCGGTAAAGAGAAAAATAGAATTAAATCAAATAAAAAATTCGCAAAATTCTAAATTTTTTGCATTGCAGTTTTTTTAAAGTGTATCAACAATAATAGTAAAAGATAACTTCGAAGTGGAATCAAGAAAAATAAAGAATCAAATTAGAAACGTGGTAAGAGGTGAAATTTATGAATAAAATTCTAGCTAGTATAATTTCTGGTGAAATAAAATATTATAAATTAAATATGTTAGAAAAATAACAGCAATGAAGTAAAAAATATACAAAAACAAATTAGCACAATTTATCAGCAATAATATATATACTATATATATATATTGAAAACCCTTTCAAACATTGCATTATATGAAACCAAGTATCACATGAATATACTATAAAAAATGAATGAAGTTGACGAAAAGAAAAAATAAGCAACTACATACTGAAGCATACAAATTCACCATGTTTTCAAGGGCATTGAATGAATGTTGTATGCAAAATAGGTGATCTTTCTGTCATGCTGTATGTAGATATACTAGCCAGCTTAAATAAAACTTTAAATTTAAACTAAATTTTGAAGAAAATTTGACTTTTTTTTTTTTTTTTTTTTGTTATTTAAATTTTGTACTTTAAAATAATTAACAAAACTTACTTTCAGAAGAATTTTGAAGAAAATAACTAATGGAGAAGGAGATACTTTTTAATGTCCGCTTCTCTTTTACCCCAAACATACAAATAAAAAACACACATAGCTACATAAAATGCAGTATAATTATCATTTAAATGCAAGCTAGTGGTATTATAATTGCAAAATACAATATATATATATATATATATATACTATAATTCATAACAACTGTGTTATCAATCCCACACACACTTATTTTAAATAGCGTCTATACACTCCTTTTAATTTATTATTACTATTATTATTTTACACTGACCTTTTACGATTTTAAATACACGAGTCTTAAATTTAATTTAATAAATAAATAAACGGGAATACGAATTTCAAAACAATTTGCAATTGACAAATTAAGATTTTAATATCCAATTAATTTCCAAGGAAAAAGTTAATAATTACTAAGTGGAAAAAAAAAAAAAACTTTTGAAGATCAACAGAGCATTTTACAGTTTACAATCACTGATAAATGTTTTTATAATACAGCAGTTTGATTATATACAGAGAGCAAAATAAGATAGTAGAAGAGTTGCGTTGATACTGTCAAAATTTAAAATGTACTGAAAAAAGAAAAACAAAAAAAACTATCTAGAGATTTAATTTAAGCATCGACTGATAATAAATTATCTTACAAATAGTAATTAAATAAAAATAAAAATAATGCTTTTTAAATTTTAATCTTTTGGTGTGCAAACAGGGGTGGCGCCAGCTAGGGGGCCGGGGGGGCACAGCCCCCCCCGTCGGGGAGTCTGTGCCCCCCCCCCATCGGGGCATACTCCTAAAATCTCTCGGGGGGAAAAATACAAAATTTTCAGTTTTTCTACTTTTGGCAGCATTTTTCTTTTCTTGTACAAATTTGGAGCATTCCAATTTTTCCATTCTATATTCAATAGAAGAAAGTAATGGATTCGTAAAAATTTTCAGCTTCCAGTTTTCCATGAATATACACGTTTTGAGAGGCCCAGAACACGTTTTGACCACGATATATTTAGAAAATGTCTGTCTGTGGTACGATGATCTCCAAAACCACGAGGAGTACTAACAAATGGAATGTTACAAATGTTAACAGTATTGCAGTTTTTCATAAATACTTATATAATAAACTCTCTTTATGTAGTGCTCCCCTGTCGGGGAGGTGGTGTCCCCCCGTCGGGGGAATTTCTCGTGCCACTACTGTGTGCAAATTAAAACTGCAGAAAGGGGAATTTTCTTACATATTAAACGTTGTCACTTAAAAAAAAAAAAAAAAAAAAAGACGTAGACAAAGTATAGCGTACATTTTTTATTACATACTGTATAATCTAATAACATTTGTATAAGGACTTTCCAAAGCAATTCAAACATCACTTCTTTAAATCATTTAACTATATATATATATATTTATAAATTCACTAATTTGTAAAATTTACGCTACACAAAATAAAGTAAAAATATAAAACAAGATATAAGTTAAATTAGATATATAAGATTTTTCATTTATATATTTATCTTTAAGATAAACTATAAATGAATAAATATCAGCGAGAAGAAAAGAAAGTTTTTAATTTTATGTAAGGGTTTTATTTATTTATTTTTAATCGATTTAATTAATAATTATCGTTAAATAAAAGTAATCAAAAAATATACATTTTGTTTTCGGAATTCATATTTTAACTATAAACTACTTTCCAATTAATTAAATTTTACATTTTGCTAAAAATAAACAATTATAATAATAATATCAGATGTAACATTTCATAATTTAATAGAAAACATGCACGAAATTTCCACAAAATTATCTTTAAAGGTAAAATAAAAATGAAAATTGACTAATTTGTAAAATTTACACTACGCAAAATAAAGTAAATATATAAAACAAGATATAATTTAAATTAGATATATATATAAAAAATTTTATTTATTTGTTTATCTTTAAGAGAGAGAAGAAATGAAAGTTTTTAATTTTATATAAACGTTTTACTTATTTATTTTTAATCGATTTAATTAATCATTATCGTTAAATAAAATGAATCAAAAAACCCAAAATAAAGTGAATATATAAAACAAGATATAATTTAAATTATATATATATATATATAAATTCTTTATTTATTTATCTTTAAGATGAACTATAAATGAATAAATATCAGCGAGAAGAAATGAAAGTTTTTAATTTTATGTAAGGGTTTTATTTATTTATTTTTAATTGATTTAATTAATGATTATCGTTAAATAAAATTAATCAAAAAATATACATTTTGTTTTCGGAATTCATATTTTAACTATAAATTATCTCCCGATTAATAAAATTTTACATTTTGCTAAAAATAAATAATTATAATAATAATATCAGATGTAACATTTCATAATTTAATAGAAAACATTCACGAAATTTCCACAAAATTATCTTTAAAGATTAAATAAAAATGAAAATTGACTAATTTGCAAAATTTACACTACCCAAAATAAAGTGAATACATAAAACAAGATATAATTTAAATTAGATATATATATATATAATTTTTTATTTATTTATTTATCTTTAGGATGAACTATAAATGAATAAATATCAGAGAGAAGAAATGAAAGTTTTTAATTTCATATAAACGCTTTATTTATTTATATTTTTAATCGATTTAATTAATAATTATCGTTAAATAAAATTAATCAAAAAATATACATTTTGTTTTCGGAATTCATATTTTAACTATAAATTATCTTCCAATTAATTAAATTGTACATTTTGTTAAAAATAAATAGTTATAATAATAATATCAAATGTAACATTTCATAATTTAATAGAAAACATGCACGAAATTTCCACAAAATTATCTATAAAGATAAAATAAAAATGAAAATTGACTAATTTGTAAAATTTACACAACCCAAAATAAAGTAAATATATAAAACAAGATATAATTCAAATTTGATATATATATATATAAGATTTTTCACTTATTTATTTATCTTTAAGATGAATTATAAATGAATAAATATCAGAGAGAAGAAATGAAAGTTTTTAATTTTATATAAACGTTTTATTTATTTATTTTTAATGGATTTAATTAATAATTATCGTTACATAAAATTAATCGAAAAATATACATTTCGTTTTCGGAATTCATGTTTTAACTATAAATTATCTCCCGATTAATAAAATTTTACATTTTGCTAAAAATAAATAATTATAATAATAACATCAGATGTGGCATTTCATAATTTAATAGAAAACATGCATGAAATTATCTATAAAGATAAAATAAAAATGAAGATTGATTTGAACAATCAATTTTAAATAATATATTTTATTCTAATTATTATTTGGATTAAATTAATAATATAATTTTTTTCTTTTTTTTTTTAAAGAAATATGTTCTCTAAGATATTAATTTGGTTGAAAATTAAAATGAAATAATAGCATAAAAAACGTACGTTACTGTGCAACATACACTATAGCACCTGTTAGTAAAAAAAAATGAATGAAAAAGATATCTCTTCATAATTTTTATAGCATTACGCCATGTTTTCGTACTATTCGATTTATATACTTTTTAAAAGACCATCCTTTATGCGTAAATTTAACATAAGGTACTTAATAATACACTATCTATTTTAAAATTTTTACTCTCATTTATTAAATGTTATCACAGTTCTTTGCCCTGGTCGCGACCTCAAAGGGAGATGTTACATAATTCCCAATACATGAACATGAACTCGGAGCAAAGTTTCTAAATACTTACTCTAAGGACTTCAGCAGGTTAAACAGACGATACATGTATATTCAGCACTACAAACTAGTTCTTAGCGATTAATTTAGCCATAATTGAAACTAAATTTAGGTCTAAAATCACGACTTAGGGTCAAAATTTTCGGAAATAAAATCATAATAAATGCACTCAAAAAAATGCTAGCTACAACAAAATATCCTAAAATCCTGATTTTTCCCCTACTATTCGGGTTAATTTTCCCTCAAGAAGGGAGTAACAGCAATAAGCGGAATCACCTGATGGCCAGTTGGAACCGGTTTCCATTTGCAACTGCAGTCAGTTCCATTTTCTAAGCTACACCATATTCAATGACGGTCGAAGGGGGTGATAGAAGTAACTTAACATCTGATCGGTTTCGAATTCAGGGAAAATGAGGAAAAGAGAACGTTTCTCTTTAAAAATAATTTCTAATAATTAAAACTTCCTTCATTTTAGGCAATTCTGAATAGAAATAAGTTTATTTTAAAAGTAATATTTTTAAAAAATGAAACCTCATATAAAATGGCTATTTTGAACCGCAAAATACAAATTATGATATGAAATGATTAACTGCGGAACAATAAAAGGAAAAAAAAAAATAATAATAAGTATATTTCTAATAATTTTTAAGAATAAAGAGCAAAAATTTATCAGTTAATAAAATTTGTTTATTAAATGAAAATGATACGCTTAGAATCAGCTGTCTCTAAATAAATTGGATTAACTAATTAGACTTACTAATTATACGTTAAATAGCTATTGTATTCTGGAGAGAAAAGAAATAATGTATTTAGATTTATTTTCTATGAAAAATAAGCATAAGAGTAATAATCTAAGAAAATGCTTTAATAAAAATTAAAATAATTATCCACTTCACATTTTTTTAATTATATTAAAAAAAAAGAAAAAAATGTATTTAATCATACAACTTTAAATTTAATTTTCTACACCCCTCACCTTAATAAACGATATGTAATTTTTCCCTTTCAAAATCGAAGGGTTTTTTAAACATAAATTGATTTTGTGCGTACTTAATTAAAGGGTTTTCCATTAAAAGTGATACAAAAAAACACACACACACACACACATAAATTATTCAGTGAGACACATTTTTTTTTTTTTTATTATTTGAAAGCTTACATTATGCCATTAAGTATGAAAATAATATCGTTCATGTGAGCATCACGACTTCTCTGTACATACCGCATTCTGTCAACCCAATTTTCTATCACTTTTTCACATAAATTTGATGTTATTTCTCGAATAACACGTTCAATGTTGGTTTTTAATTGCTCAATTGTTATTGGATTATCAGCATAAACTTGTGACTTAACATATCCCCAAAGAAAAAAATCACAATTGATCGAGTCGATTAACTGAATAATGTAGCCCATGAATTCTTCTCAAATTTCTCTCAGTATTCACATATGAACACTGATTTTGATTAAACGATTTAATAATTTCAAAATGTTGTTCAAGCGTGTATCTTTGCATGATTAAATGACATAGCATACTAAACACAAATGACACAAGAAATATAAAAAAATAATACGCAGTGTTGCCATTCTAACCATTTAAAATTGTATCATCCCTATGTATATATATATATACATAGATATAGTTTTTTTTTTTTTTTTTTCAGAAGATTTTGTTTCACTTAGTAATGTGACAGAAAATATTAATTGATCACTTTTTACTAACAAGCACAATACATGTTATACTTATAATACATTTCACAATATTTGCTTAGTATGTTTACTTTTAAAATTAATTAATGTAATAAATGTACAATAAAAACGAATTACTTATTTATCTTATTTTACATATAAGATGTATATATAATTATAAATGTTGATTGAAAATTAGTACCTCAATTTGATTTACATAGAATTTTATTAGTAATTCTGACTTAAATATTTATATCCAATTCAGCTGAATCACTTATTTTATTTTATTTTACAAATAAAATCAATATAATTGCAAATGCTGATTGAAAATTAGTACCTCGACTTTACATAATTAGAAATTCTAATTTTAATATTTCGTTTAGTTTTATAATTAGTATTTTTGAGAAAGCAATTTAAAAATTGATATCATATAATACATGAAATGTATAAAAAGGCATAAAAATACCTTAAGGAAAAGCATAGATACCACAGCACAGAGTCAAACATCCATCCAGTATATATATATATGTGTGTGTGTGTGTGTAATTACTTTTACAAAAAGTTTAAAGTAGCTTAAAAAAGAGAGATAGGCAAAGAAAGATTGCGTTAATAACACATACTTGTACTAACTTCAGAGACGAGATTTTAGCCATTCTATCTTTTCGAGTAAAGTTTATACTACCCCAGTTTTTTATTTATTTATTTTCTAAATAAGATTTTTAGATAAGATTCAAGAAAGGTCGAGAATTTTTTATTACTTTCTCTAATTCAATAAGTGAAAGTAATGGATAAAATTTTTGAGAAGAAGTTCCCCAAATTAAGTTTTTGTTATGATTGTACATTTTGCTCGCAATTTATCTTTTTCTCCTTAAGTTTTAAACAATTTAACATTATCAAAGAGAACTTTAAATAATTAAAGTCCATAGACCCCAATGTATAAAAATTTTACTTTGCATACATGTTTAAAAAAAAAAAAAAAAAAAAAAGAAAGAAAAGAAAACTATAAGTACTACGGTCATGTAAATCAGTACAGTTCTTGCGGTAACAACCTATAACATCCCTTCTAATTTACATCTTAATCAAATGTAGTGTTTAGACGCCATCGAAATTTAAATAATTTGAGTCCTTAGGCCATAATGATAAAGAGTTTTGTGTCCCTGTAAAATACTATAAAAGATAGATTCTATACAGTTTTTGCGATGGTATCTTATAATATACCTACCAACTTTCAGTTCAATCGATTAAAGCGTTTAGACGTTATCTTGTTCACTTACACACATACATACACAGATCACCGTAAAAATAGCAGAAATGAACTCAAGACTCAGGAAATCTTAAAACGTATAGGTACACAAAAATCTTATAGTTGAAATTTTTCATGGTTACAATATACCTCACACATTGTATTGTTCAGAAAATGAAAAGAGGGGGGGGGGGGAAACGCATTTTAAACTTTTTTTCTTGTCAAAACTTGTAATGAACTGTAATTTATTTTTATGCACACTAAAAAAGTGAAATAAGGAGCTCTATACTTTTATCAAAAGGGAAATAAAGAGCTCTACACTTTTATCAAAATTTATCAAACAGATAATTCATAATATTTATCTTTCCTGGAAAGCTTATCAACAGAATATTGTCCAGACGTTAAACAAACAGCAGAGAAAAACAAAATAAACATTTCTAAAATTCACTACTTCTTTAAATATATTTTCATGAGATAAACTCCGTATTTATCTGCGCTGAGATAAAATTGCTGTACAAACGTTAAGATTTGCGTTTGTTTACTATGCTGTTAGGCAAAATTCACAAGTTCGAGTGATTTATTTTAAAATTTCAACTGAGTGAATTTCAACTAATTATTATTTTTTGACTTTCTCTCTCTCTCTTTTTTTTTTTTTTTTTACTTGCGTCAATCAGTTTCGTAATTGTAATTTTAAACTCCATTTGAACTACTAAAAAATAGACATTTCTCACAGAGAAAGTAACATTTTTGGTCGTAATCAAGATTTCATACCCCGGCAAGAAAAATGACACAACTCAAAATATTAACAATAATAATAATAATATAATAAGTTTGTGCCATTGAAATATGCGTATGAAGTGCCCAAATGTGCACAGAAAGCGTAATATTGCTATCTCGAAAATTATCCACTTAAGAGGCAGTTGCGTCTGTTTTATTATAATGCTGGTCAATGCGTTATCTTTGATTTTTCTCAAATACTGCTCTTTTGAGTGTCACTTTTCTTACCGGTGTGCGATTAACCAATCACGTTCCATGCCCACTATAGCAAATTTTTTAGTATTTTGAGGTATCTTCAACAAATGTATTTCATTTTATTTAGCATTTCTTTGATTGATCGTGGTAATGAGCCTCACACAGAGGTTTTTATTTTTTTAAATTAAAATATTAATACTTAATTCCTAAAAGAAAAATCTTATCTATAAATAATAATAATAATAAAAGACAGGAGAGATAAGTTTCTTATCTCTCTAAGTTTCTGAAAGAGTGTGAAAACAATGAAGAAGATTGGAAAAGAATGATTAATTAAAAAAAGATACACGTTTTGTTAAAAAATAAATGAATTTATTTTGGATTTTTTCTTTTAAGCGCAAGTAGAGAGAGAGAGAGAGAGAAACACTCTAACTCATTAAAAAAAAAAAAAAAAATTGAAAATGGAATGTTACAAAACAAAATGAAAAAAGTGCTTTTCTGATCGGTGAAAACCTCGCTCTGGGTTTCCACTGCTTTCATCGGTGCACACCTGCGCTCGCTACACTCATCTGTTTAGATTCATCCCTCGTAATAAATTTTTAAATTAAAATATTATTACTTGATTACTATTTTTGTAAGTCAGAAGACATAAAAAATTGTTTACTGATTGGTGAAAACCTAGTTCCGGGTCTCCACTGCCTGCGGCAGCACATACCCGTAGGGCGTATCTGAATTTTCCAAAATTATGATGAAAAAAATGAATCCTGCCGTACACAACAACTCAAAAACCTTACAGAAAAGAAAAGAATATTTCGTATTGTAGTCCATAAATTAAACGTGCAGACGCGGCAAAATTCTATTGTTTTTTACTGATAATTTAAAACCAGCCTCAGATGGATGCAATTATCCATCACTAAATATTGTATACTGTAAGTTGCAATAGTGTACAATGCTCTACAAAAACTGCATATTATTACAAAAAAAAAAAAAAAAAAAAAAGCGTAATACTTACTTTTAAGTTTCATGTATATACGAGTATTACATTAAGTTAATATATTTGCATCGTTTAATCATAAATCCTCTATCTGTAATTTCCTCAAAACTAGCAGATACTTATGAGATTTTTAAGTAATTTTAACAACAGTCTTTCCATATTACGACTATAAGAAAGATTAGGTATTTTGTAGAAAGAATATCTAAACTGCTACAGCTAGGATTTATATATATATATATATATATATATATATATATATATATGTATATATATAATTTTGCTTTTAGAACTTAGAGAAAAAACTTCATTTAGTTCTTCTCTTCTAACATTATTCGTAAATTGTGGTGGCTTTTGATTTTAAATGGGCAAAATTACCTTGCCCCCAAAGGGTTAAATAAAGAGATTCGGCAACCTTTATTTTGCAAAAAATAACGAAGATACAATTTTCTGATTCTTATTTTTCGAATGTACATTATGTAAAAAAAGTATTGTAATCATTAAAAAAAAAAGAAAAAAAAAAGAAAGAATGAAAAAGAAAACTATAACACTCTGCAGTCTGTACGTTTCGAGATCGCCTGACTTCATTTTCACTATTCGAACATACATTTTGTAAAGAAAGTATTGTAATCATGAAAAAAAACTAGTATGTTGTGGCCACAAAATGACTTTCTTCTATGTTTTTCTATACAAATTCACTCAGTAAAAATAATTTATTAAAATTATTATAATATATATATATATATATATATATATCTTCCACGATAATGCAGACAATTTCCATATTAGAGAAGTAGTATTAACACTAAATATCCAAAAACAGTCAATTTTATTTTCAATATTAAGTAAAAAAAAAAAAAAAAAAACGATTAATTTATTTTAAATTACCGCAGATCGATGGTTCAGCCATTTGTTTTAAAGGTATTGGCGAGCTCTTTTGAAAGATACTCATCATGAAAATTTACTCCCCTCGAGGGGGGACTCCCCCCCCCCCAGGGGGAGGCGAGGTTCCTACATACACAATTTTTTTTCCCCAGTTGACTATCTCTATTACAAATAATTCTTTCAAATTTCATAATGATTATTAAAAAATAATTCTCTTTATGCACATTTATACGAAATTTTGTACGATACCACCATGTTAAAAACTTAAAAAAAGCGGGATGGCAACGCAAGCTGTTGGACAATTTTTACCAAAAGTTGATAGTCACTAATTTATGTCAATGTGTATCTAAATACCAATTTGTATTAAATTCTGTGCAATAGTACCTGAGATACAGTTGCCACAAAATTTTGTCACACACAGATAGACAGACATTTTCTAAAAATGGTCAAATCGTGTTCTACTTCTCTCAAAACGTGTAAATCCATCAAAAACCCGAGGTCGAAAATTTTTACGAATCCAATACTTTCTTCTATTGAATATAGAAAAAAGTAAAAAAAAAAAAAATCGACTATAATATTTTGGTGTATTTATTATTATATTTGGTGTTATTAGGTCGCCTGTGTCCATTTTTGCTATTTTAAGTAATGTATGTGTGTGTGTGTGTAGTGTATGCGTGCTAAGTGAACACAATCCCCGATGCAGAAACAGTGCAGCATAGCAGCATGCACTGCAGGTTGTCTACAATTCTGCAGATTAATTTGACATCTGAAAAATAAGTGCTAGGCTAAAAATACAAATACATTTTACATTATATCTCTAGATTACTGTACTCAATGTATATTCTTAATTTAATTTCTTCATAGATGCCAAATTTTACATATTTTATGAGCTCTGTTAATACTTCTTGTGGTATCAGAATTATCTGGCATTCCTGGATCGCAAAGTTTGGCTGCAGATAAATACAGAAAATTATGCTACTGGGAACACAATAACGTGTAAACGCTTTCTTCGAATGGGCTGAAAATTGGTAGGTAACGTCACCATTGCACGAGTTGTATAGATTTTGATGAGTGTACGACTTATAGTTCTTTAGCAGGCACATTAAAAAAAAAAAAAAAATCATCAATATAGCAAATGTACTAAAGATATTTGAAGTGTGATAACGTATTGATTCTGCTGCATTCGGTTAAGATATAAATTGACAGGCATGTTACAGATTATTATCGCAAGAACCGCATATATATACGTAGGTGTAGAACTCATAGTTTTTTTTTTTTTTTAACTGGTATATAAAGTTGAATCTTTAAACATTTCTGTGAGCTTATCATTTATTGTTCTTTTACAGAGACGCACAAAAGAATTTGGATACATTACGATTCATTAATCGACACACAATATTGGGGCAAATACTCATGCACCTTTTAAGATTTCCCCTTTTGTTTATTTAACGACTGCTCTCATTTAAAGTTATCTAAATAAACGTTAATTACTAAGATGTCAGAAAATCTAATGGAGTCACTCCAAATTTTTAGCTTAAAATGTACCTTGACATTCCTAGTATAACCTAACACAGTTTCGTGAACCATCATGTACAGGTAATTAAATTGGCTTTTGACTGCGAATGTGTGCCCCTATAAATACCTTCCATTCAAAGTACTTTTTTTAGTTCGCGTCTTTCCAGGATTATGAATGAAAATGTTAAAATTAAATGTATGTTTCTCAGTAGACGTCGGAGGAAAAAAAAACCGCAACACTTATTGTAATTTCGTTATTAATTGACGCAGAAAAATCTAATAGACATCATTCATCAGGAAATTAAGTACACTTTTTGAAAATGATATCAAATTTTGAATTAGGGGTCATCTACATATTGAGATAAGCACCAACTTTGATTTTTTTTTTTTTTTTTTTCCAATAGCGACACCCAATTTTGACTTTATAATTGAATTCCTGAAAGTCTGGCAGTGCGAAAAAGTATACGATTTGTATACTTTACTTTGGTATTAATAGAGTTATAACCAAAAATGTGTTAAGGGTTCATCTGCAAATCTAGAAAAATAAAATTTAGATCGTACTAAATGTAGACAAACTTTTATAGTTTCACACCGGAAATTTTTTAAGGAAAAAAAAAAGTATTATAAAAAAATAACAATAATAAATTTTATTATTTTTACTGTTTGTTGGTTATACCTGGTTTCGGTTTCGTAAATACATATATATTTATCTAAATACTTCATTAGGGAATACATTTCAGTTTGGTCAGACAGCGTTCTTAAAAAAATGTGCGATATTTTTCAATTCAAAAGTGTCATCGTGGCTATACTGATCACCAATAACACTTTAATTTTTCTTCACTTTATTTTGTAGGTGTGACAAAATACATGGACTGAAATAATTTATATACATATATATATATATGCGCATGACAATGCATGAACTAAATCTTTTCTGATAAATTATTGTAAAATATCATGAAGTAAACATTAAATAATTTTAATCGTACTTACCAGTTTTGGTCAGTTTAACTCTTTGAAACTGTACAATATGTTTTATAATTTCTATGAAAATATACAAAGGGCATTCCATAAAAACTGAGAGTAAAATCATAAAAAATCAAGAAATATATTTACAGCAAAAAATACATCATTCTTTTTCAAAATAGCTTCCGTCAGATAATATGCAACGGTCCCATCGTTGAACCCACTTTTCAAAACAAGTAGAGAAGCCCTTTTCTGGAAGCTGCTTCAAAGAACCCTCCACTGCTGAAATAACTTCAGAATCTGTATTAAATTTTCTGCCACGGAGCTTCTGCTTCAACGTCGGAAACAGCCAGAAATCGCATGGTGCGAGATCTGGACTGTAAGGGGGATGTGGTATGATTTTAATATTGCATTTACTAAGATATTGCTGAACAGAAGTAGCGACATGCGAGCGAGCATTATAGTGATGTAATGTCCAATTCCCTACCAGTTCATGACGTTTTCTCGATATGTGTTGTCGCAAAATTTTCAAAACTGAAGCATAATATTCCCCATTCACAGTAGTTTTTGGAGGCACAGCATGCTGATAGATTACACCTTTATGATCAAAGAAAATAATCATCATGACCTTTCCAGCAGATTTGGTTTGTCGGATTTTTTTCGGAGGCGGAGAATCAGTAAGTTTCCATACACTTGTTGCGGATCGTAAGGGGGTCGTAAGGGGATCGTAATGATGCACCCAAGTCCCATCACCTGTTATTACAGTCTTTAGAAGATTTGGATCATTTTGAAGCATCTGTTTCCATTCACAACACTGGTGAATTCTTGTTTTCATTTGTTCTTTAGTAAGGTGATGAGGGACCCATCATGAACAAACATAGCGAAGCTGTAAATTGTTGCGTAGAATGCGAAATATCGACGTTTTCGAAATGTTTGTTGATGCCTCTATCTTCTCACATGTCATTCGCCGATTTTCTTGAAGGATTACCCACACAGTGTTAACATTTCAATCATTCAAAACACTTTTTGGTCGCCCAGGCCTAGGAGCCAGTTCTGCAGACAAACGGCCTTTCTTGGAATCATCATGCCATCTAAAAATCGTAGATTCACCAAAACATTTGTCTTTGTAAGCTTCTTTCATTAACTTAACTGTTTCTGGAGCTGTTTTGAACAAACGGTAGCAAACTTTTATGGCACAACGCATTTCGTTTTTTCACTCTGAATCACTCATCTCCATTTCTGTAGGGCAAATAAAACAGTTCTTTAAACAAGCACGGAAATAGGAAAATAAAAGCGTCTGCTTCGTTTAGAATTTTGTATAAACGTACAGTTAACAGTTTGAAAAAATCGCCTGCACTTCTATTTTTTAGTTTCGCGGTGTTGCCACTACGTAAAAAAATAACTCTCAGTTTTTATGGAATGCCCTTTGTAGTTTCTTAATTAAACGATATTTATAAAAGTAATTTTTAAAGACTAAAGTATCCTTAACACTTTCGTGACCGCTGACGGAGATTCCCGTCATTTGAAAATCTGTAACTCCGCCAGTGGGCGTTTCTTTCACAATTTGCATGTTCTTTATTTCTTAACTAGTATGTTGTGGCCACCACAAGACTTTCTTCTATATTTTCCTATACATATTCAATCAGTAACAATATTAAAGGGAAAAAAAATACGATTTTTTTTTCTGTTTTTTTTTTTTTTTTTTTTTTTTTTTTTTTTGTTAAAATTAATACATGTTCAATCAGTAACAATATTAAAAAAAAAAAAAAAAAAAAAAAAAAACGAATTTTTTTTCTTTTTTTTTTTTGTTAAAAGTAAAAAAAAAATCGATAACTTAGTTTTAAATTATCACAGATTAATAGTTCAACCATTCGTTTTAATGGTATTGACGAGATCTTTCGAATGATACCCATCTTCAAAATTTACCCCCCGGGGGGTACTTCCCCCTCAGGGGGGGAAGCGATGCCCCCCCATGCACAAAATTTTTTTCCTAGTTACGTACTACTATTATCAATAATTCATATTAATTTTACAATCACAAAACTCTTATAATAACTCTTATTATGCACATTTATACGAATTTTTGTCCTATACTGCCATGTTAAAAATTTAGATAAATGCTATCACAGCGCTACCTGTTGAGCTATTGATCCTCAAATATAATCAGCACCAGTTTATGTCGGGGACCAACTAAATACCAAGTTTGGTAAAATTTCGTTCAAAAAAAAAAAAAAAAATATGATTTTTTTTTCTGTTTTTTTTCGTTAAAAGTAAAAAAAATCGATAACTTTGTTTTAAATTATCACAGATTTATGGTTCAACCATTCGTTTTAAAGGTATTGACGAGACTTTTCGAAAGATACCCATCTTGAAACTTTGCCCCCCCCCCCGGGGGGGAGGAGAATCGATGCCCCATCATGCACAAAAATGTTTTCCTAGTTAACTACTACTATTATCAACGAGATATTTCGAAAGATACCCATTGTGAAAATTTACTTCCCCGGGGGCTACTTCCCCCCAGGGGGGGAACCGATGCCCCCCCATGCACAACATTTTTTTCCTAGTTAACTACTGCTATTATCAATAATTCATATTAATTTTACAATCACAAGTTTAAAATAACTCTCATTATGCCCATTTATACGGAATTTTGTCCTATGCTGCCATGTTAAAAATTTGCATAAATTGCGATCACAGCGCCACCTGTTGAGCTATTGATCCCCAAATCTAATCAGCACCAGTTCATGTCAGGGTGCAACTAAATACCAAGTTTGGTTAAATTTCATTCATTGGTTCGTGAGATACAGCGTCCACAAAAAAATGATACAGACAGACAGACAGACATTTTCTAAAAACTATCAATTCGTGTTCAGGACACCCCAAAACGTGTAGATCAGTCAAAAAACGGAGGTCGAAAATTTTCGCGAATCCAATACTTTCTCTATATTACATATAGAAGAAAGTAAAAATATACCCAATAATCAATCATATTTGGACAATCAATACAGTATGGATACAAATACTTTGATTAGAAAGAGCATAATTATAATGTATATCTATTTGCAATACAAATGTGAATGCAGAAAAATTTGTTCTGAAATATTGTAACTTGGGAGAATAACGCCCACAGGTGGACTTCACTTACGAAAAGATGAAATCATACGGCCGCGAAAGTGTTAAAATAATAACCCCCTCTCTCTCACACACACACACACACAAATAAATAAATAAATGAGTAAATAAATAAATAAATAAATAAATAATAAATAAATATAAAAAATAAAGCAATATATGAATTAAATGATTGACGTTTTGACTATGGAGGTATTGAAGGAGCGCTTTAACAAGTCAGCATAGCATTCCAATACCATTCATTTTTTTTTTTTTTTTTTTTTTAAATTGACATTTTTTACTTTTAAACTATTTCTCTATTTTAAAAAGTAAACCCCGCCTATTAGTTATTTTTTTCCTTGTAGTGTTCGTTTAACCCTTTATAAAGGCCGTGGGAAGTATACTTCCCAACAACTTTATTAATTTTTAAATGTCGAATCCTATACTTGCTAATTGATCTGGCAATTGTAAATGCCTTCATTCTCTGGAAAGTAAGTAGAAGAGATTCGGGACCTAGAGACCAATTAAATTTTCTTCTTTGGCTAGCAGGACAACTGATTTCTGGATTTTGAAGTCGTAAACGCAAAGGACGGCCTGTAAGTTTCCTGAGCAGTCAGAAAACTGTTCCAGAGGACGTGCGATTGACTTAAGTTGGTGACCATATGCCAACTTTGCAAAAAATATATAATGCAATGCCAAATAAAAATAAATGCAAAATATATGATGTCTTACCTTTGAATAGCTCCCAGTGGGCGGTGAAAAACATACCACAAAAAAAAAAAAAAAATCCTAAAAATCAAATTAATTTTAGGTAATAAGCTAAATGAATTTCTTTTTATAAATCAATCTCAATCCCAAAAATATTTCAATATAACATTACTAGAAAAAAATGGCCCTATAAAAGGTTAAAGGATTCAAAATTTATCACTAGTAATAGATTAGGCAAATACCACTTGTGTATGTTTTTTTCCAACGTAAAATAAGAGGTTTAATACGAATACGCATAGCTATTTTTTCTTTTTCTTTTCTATATTCTTTTATTTTAGAAGAGCGATGAAGGGTGGGGCTTGTTTTCCTTAAAAAACTAGAATTCGTTTGCTAAAATTAATGTCTAAAAATAATCTTTTTTTGTTTCATTTCTTAGCGTTCGACGTTGTTGTTATACAATTTGACCCATAAACAAAAAACTAAAATATTTTGTTTAATTTTCCTGTTACCTTTTAAAATTTTCATCGTTATCTCATGCCAAACTTCATAAGAGACGGCCCCCTAAGCCTCTTCGAAAGAGAGATTTATTTATATCTCGAAAACTAATAACTACAATGACCTGCAAATTTGCACACCCATATTTTTCAGCATTAGGATTCATTTTATGTAAAAATTAATATAGGTCATGATTCATAATTTATTTGAATATGAATTTATAATTATTTTTCATAATTAAAACTATTTTTCAGAATCAAAAGTTATGATGGATTTTGTTTGGATTTCTTCACTGTATCTCGTAAATATATATATATATATCGATGAAATTACTTTTTGTGAATATATTTATAAAAGTTTGAAATATGAATTTAACATTAGCACCTACAAAACTTAAACGCTTATAACTCTATTAAAAAAAAAAAAAAGTAACATATACAACTAATATACTTTTTCGCATCGTCGCAACCCCAGGAATTCAAATATAATATAAAAATGGGGTATTACTGTTGAAAAAAATCAAAGTTTGTGCGCGTTTTAATATGTAGATGACCCCCAATTCAAAATTTCACTTCATTTTCTGAAAGTACTAACAATTCCCAATCGAATGATACCTATTGCATTTTTGTGCATCGATTAGCAACAAAGTTACATCGAGTGTTGCGTTTTTTTTTTCTTTTTTCCCCGACTGTACAAAAAATAAATAAATAAATAAATAAATAAATAAATAAATAAATAAATAAAAATAAATAAAATGAAATAAATAATAAAAAAAATATATTCTGCTTAATTTTTACATTATGCGTATTAACACAATTTACCTTATATTTCTTTCCAAACTAGCTACAACTTTTTAGAAATCCGATCCTAAAATTATAGAGGACACTTTAAATAACATTATATATATATATATATATATATATATATATATATATGAAAAATGATGTTGCAAAAAGTTATAACCTGAGGGAAAAAATACTTTTAAAATTATTTACAATCGCTCGAATAATTTTGCTGCCGACTGTAAACTAAAATAAATAACATAAAAATAAATAATATATATTTTTAAAATTGTATAGACCAGATTAGACGATTTAAATGATAAACACTTTTCAACTTAGTTGGAAAGTATTATAAGCGTTTATCACAACAAAAAGTGCATTTCCACTTAAAATAACGTATCCGAATGTTTTTGTTGGTCGTATAAACCTCCCACACCATATTGTATAGAAAACGTACCTTTGTGCCTCTAAGAGTATAGCTTGTGAAGAGTTTAAATTTTAAAGCTGGTGGTCTACACTAGATACTTCTGGGTGAATACCCTCGCGAGGGGTCTTTATAGCCGGATTCACGAGAGTTTCGAAGTAAAACAAGGAAAATTCCGAACGGCTCGTCTAACAAGCGTGAGTTGCGATTGAATCTGGGTTTATGCCTCTGAATAATGTAAGCTAATTTCATTGTGTTTAGTGCAGTATAATGGTGCCAAAATATGCTTTTACAAATTCCTCTTATAGATGTTAACGTATCCGAATTCTTTTGTGATTCGTTGTATACAGTTGCGCTACCTTTACCATTTTCATATAGAAAACATTCTATTATAAACCTGAATAAGTTATAAAAGTTCCAATGCATTCTAAAATTATTTATGGAAATAAGCTGATGGTCGAATGACGACGGAAAAAAATGAACAAAATAAGCTGATGGTCGAACAGGAATAGGAATTACACACACTTTATAACTATATTGAATTGTGTTAAGGATGGTCGAAAATGTACGGCACCAAGAAGATTCTAGGAGACATAAAAGAATAACTTGTACGCAATCTGCAGTTGCGCAAGTTAGAAGCTATTTTGATCACCAGATTCATAACATTATTTTCCTTTCTTACCCTATTTTATAATGTATTTTTCTTGAAAATTTCGTGATTTCTTTTCTTTTCTGTTGGTGTTTTACATAATGATTAATGAGCAAGTTTGCTTTGAATATTTGCTACGTGAACCTGAAATTTTCTCAGTTTTCTTCCTAAAATTAATTCTCCTAAAACGAAGTTGTTTTATGGAAATGAATCTTTCTGGAAAAACCGCTGTCCAATACTTCAGAAACATCAAAAACGAGTAATAAAATTACTTGAAAATTTCTGAATATGTTTTTGTTTTCTTTTAAACAAATGAAACAGGTACTTTTTTTTTTTTTTTTTTTTTTTTAACTACACAAAAATTCGAGATCATTGAAAGGTAAATAATATTATCAGCTCAAAATTCCTGGTTACATTAACATATTTATGAGTCAAACCCTTTGTTTTATTTTCCATCATTTGAAGACGATCTACCTCTGGCCGGACGTACATGTGACGCATTCTACCATGACACCAGCGTTATTTCCTATTTTGATAGCATACGGAAGTAAAACGGAAGAATGGGATAAAAAGAAATTGTGCAAGAAATCACTTCTGGGGTTTAGAGTTAAGAAGAAAAAAGTTTTATTTCTGAAACTTAAGATTAAAGTGAAAAACCTGGAAAAAACCAAAAAATTCGCTTTTATGCTAACTGTGCAATTTTTAGACTTTTCTTCCATTATTACTTTTCGTAACAAAATTTAATTTAAAAACAGCATTTACGATTTTTTTTTTTTTTTTTACTGGGTATTACTAAGTGGTGTAATGTAAGGTAAAGAAGATTAGAAGAAAAAAAACCCTCCAATGTTAGTTTTAATTCTAGTTTTAACAATTGCAGAATAAAGCTGCTTGCATTCAGCATTATTTATGTACATATTTCAACTCTTACTCTGCAGTAGTCTACCTATTTGTTTTCTAATTTCAAGCTTCTAAGTACATACTTTAATTTTTCATGCTTGAATAGATTAGCGATAAAATAGAAAACAACTGATTTTTTTTGTGTAACATGATGAAAATATTATTTATTTACTTAGTTATTTTTAACAAAATGTTTTTTACAGTGATTTTTCAGATATATATACATATTTTGAGTTAGTAGTTTTTTCACTGGCTTTTTGAATCGTCATTTCTTTCACTGATTTTTAAAATTAATGCTTTTCAAAATAAATTCCTTTTTAGAAAGGCAAATTAATATCTCTTAAAATATTATTGTCGTGATTTTATTTGTACGGGAGAAAAAGAATATTCTTTTTATTTTGGTATAAAATGTCTGTAAACTCCTTCGCTATGTTTTCTAAACCATTAAACCATTTCAAAATGTCTCAACAATAAAATATTTTGATTATATGTTAGAAAATAAATTTAGTTTTTTACCCCCCGATTATAGGGTAGGTGCTCCAGTGATTGGCATGCTCCAGTAATTGACATCTATCCCGAAATAATTAATAAATAAGAAAAAAAAAAAAATCATACATTTTACATATAAGAATTTTATTTTATGTCAAAACACTGGAGCATAGGGTGCTAATAACTGATAAAATGAATAACTAGCAGTGTCAAATTACTGATAAAATGAAAAGCTGGCACTGTCAATTACTGGAACATTGAGTGAGTGTCAAATAAAAATTCATTTAAAAAATAATAATAATTGCTATCAAATGTATAGTATATATTTTAACATATATGTGATTTTGAATGTCTTTCCTACCATATGTACTAACTTAAGATTTCTAAAAATATTTTCTCATGACTAGAACATTAAAAACATCAGAGATTGCTCTAAAAGTGTCAATCACTGGTGCACTTACCATATAAAAAAGAGAAAATTTAGAGAGAAAGTTAAACCCTTAAAAGCCTGATTTTATTTGCAAATTGACTGATTAAGAGAGAAATGTAGCCTGGCCCTGATTACCCAATAGGCAGGAGAAACATGTGCTTCCCTTGGAAATTTTTGAAAGGGCCCCAAATTAGCAAAAAATGGGCCCCGAATTGTAAGCTCGTGGTCTAAAAGCATTGTCTGATTATAAAAAGTCACAGTACAACTGACTGCACAACTATCATTTCTAGATTAATATGCTAATAAAGCTTTTACACATTCATTTATGATGGAATAATTTCATATATTGTGGTGAATATAGGTTGCAATAGTTTATATTTTGGTACAAAAATTAAATGAATTCGCTTGTCTACATTTTAAGCGAATTTACTTGTCCTCAATTCCAGGTAACTACAAAATTTAATGAAAAAATTATAAATTCTTCGAGATGTTTGTATGAGTCTTTAGACCAAGCAGTCAGTAGGGGCCCCCAAATGGATTTGTGCTTCCCCTCAGTTGTAAGGTTAATCGGGCCCTGAATGTAGCTTTGACTTTTTTATCTTTTGGAAAGAGTCTTGTGAAATTACATTTTATACTGCATATGATTTCGTCTAGAGACAGATCCATATACGATATTTCTGTAAATGCCGAAATTCTAGACATTCGTACACATTAAGAAGTTTTTAATGTTACAGCTGTATTTTCGATAAAACAAAAAAAAAACAAAAAAAAAAAAAAAGAAAAAAGAAAAGAAAAGAAAAAAAGAAAAGAAAAGAAAAGGAAGGAACTTAGTGACACTTGCATACAGCATTGGACAAACGACAAACACAGAAATTTTGTTTAATGTGTTTACAGAACATCGACGTAATAAACGATAAAGGTATATTTACTAAAATACATTTTATTTTAGCAGAAACTTTCTATTATATTAAGTATACCCTTAAGCAATAAACATATGGGTCGTTCATTGTAAAAGTGAATTATCTCATTGGAAATTGATTTTGAAAAAATGAGCTTTTTTCAAATTTATGCGTAGGAAAAAAAAAAAAAATCAAGATTCAGTAAGTTTTATCGATTTTTATTGTTTGTTACAAATCATAGTTATAAGAATTTATAAATTATATTAAAAATAATTTGAAGAAACTTAGAGATTTCATTTTTATAATGAATATTTAGAAGTTATAGTTTTTTGAGAAAAACGTGTAATGCTATTTATGGGATTTTAATGCAATTATTGGAGTTTTTTCCTTTTTATAATGAAAGATGTGACAAAATGTGATACAATTAAACAAAACAAATAAATAAATAAATAAATAAATAAATAAAAATAATAATAATAAATAAAAAATATGGAATTACACCATTTTCACAAGGAGTCGTCCATATAATGGTTAAAAGTACGAAAAGTGAAAAAAATTATGAGGCACAATCTTTTTTTCTCACATACAAATAAAATCACGACAATTATATTTTAGAAGGAAATTAATTGGTGTTTATCTTTCTCAAGAATAGTGGGCAGGAGTCGATGAAGCATAAATAAAACTCATTCTGCTTGAGAGAACCTAACATAATTACATTCTACATAATAATAAAATTTATATTGAAAAGGTTGGTATTCCACAAGGAGGAAGTAGCTCGAGTTTGTTAGCTGACTTATACCTTTAGTATTATGAACAAGGATTGTGTAATGAAAATGTCTATTTTTACCATTGATGACATTATAATTTTTTATGTCAATAATTTTTCCCCTAATTCAATCAAATTAGAATATCCTCCTCACCTTACTTTAACTCATATCTCCTTAGCAACAACTGTATTATTTCTTACATTTAAAACTTAAACTTAAAGGAAATAAAAATTATACTGATCTGTACGACAAAAGACAAGATTTTTGTTTCTATTTACACATTTTCATTCTTGTCTTCATATATCAGTTTATAGAAATATCATTCTCAATCACTTCTTTCGCATACATAATCTTTGTTCATTTAGGTATAAAAACAAAAATATCACCCACATAACTAAAGCTGCTACAAAAATGGGTTATCCCAAAAAAATTATTTATTCAATAGTATATCATTAAATGTCTCTGTATAACTTAAAAGAAAAAAAAAAAAAAACTATTTCAGGTATTAAAAAAAATTATATAAAAAAAAGTGGTGGATGGGTGGGCAGATGTTTGATTAAGGAGGAATAGTAGTGGCACCAGAAACTCCCCGACGTGGGGATACCACCTCCCCGACAGGGGGGCACTACATAAAGAGAGTTTATTATATGAGTATTTATCAAAAACTGCAATACTATTAATAATATTACTGTTAATATTTGTACCATTCCATTTGTTAGTACTCCTCGTGGTTTTGGAGATCATCGTGTCACAGACAGACATTTTCTAAAAATATCGTGGTCAAAACGTGTTCTGGACCTCTCAAAACGTGTATATTCATGGAAAACTGGAAGCTGAAAATTTTTACGAATCCAATACTTTCTTCTATTGAATATAGAACGAAAAAACTGGAATGCTCCAAATTTGTAAAAGGAAAGAAAAATGCTGCTAAAAGTAGAAAAACTGAAATTTTTGTATTTGTTCCCCTGAGAAATTTTAGGAGTATGCCCCGATGGGGGGTCACAGACTCCCCGAAGGGGGGCTGCGCCCCCCCCGGCCCCCTAGCTGGCGCCACCCCTGAGGAGGAAGGGTGGTGTTGTATGGGTGTTGGTTGGGAGGGTTTGTTGTTGAATTAAATAAAAGAAAAGGATTATTGCTGCAAAATATGTTATTTTTTTCTGGTTGATTCTAATAGGGGTTTCTAGAACTCGCTTTCAAAGGGGACAAGAATTTATAAGGATGACGATGGCATGGAACTATCTTTACTAAAGGCATAATTTAGTTTCTAGATGTCAGTCACAGAATTTTTTTTCCAGTGAGTTCTTGTCGGTAGTGAAAGTGATATTTTAAAACTGGTTCGCCCTCTTAGCGATTATTCGTTCATGAAATAAGATTTACACAATCTAACACACTAACAAATTGACTAATTCATAGAGGGACATTACATCGATTTTACGATTTTCGGATTCCTCACACATCAAAACGGGTAAAAAAGTAAAAAAACCGAGGTCAAACATTTTCCCGAATACTTATAGTATGCGAGGGAATAAGTACCCGATACCTATAGTATGCTGGGAACTAAAAAAACATCCTGCAAGCGGAAATTAAAGCGATACTGCGAAAGGAACTTGAGTTTCTTATCGTCATAATAAATGCGCACAAAAGAGATACTCATAGCTACGCATGAGAAAATATACTGGCTTAGAAGAATTTATCAACTGGACATCCAGTAGATCTGTTTAACACGTGACAACAAATATTGTAAGCAACTGAAACTCGCAATGCTAGTTTAAATTTTTACGAGGGGGTGCTGAAAAGTTCCTGGCTTTGCCCCCCTCTAGTTGAAAATTGAAAAAAAATTTGTTACCATAAGAAAGCTTGTCATCTTGTAATATTACTGTAAAAATTTCAGTTGTTTCCCACTCTTATAGCTATTTCAAATTTCAGGTAGAAGATAACATGGCAGAGGCTCAAGCAAGTTTCACGACTGTGCAGTTGAGGAGCGTTATGAAGTTTTTGTTTCTCCAAGGAAAGTCCGCAAAGGACATTCACACTGAGATGTCACAGACACTAGGGGAGAACAGTCCTTCCTACAGCACCGTCAAATTTTGGGTGGCGCGTTTCAAGACAGGACATTTCAACGTGGAAGATGAACCCCGCAGTGGGAGGCCAACAACAGCATCGGATGCGGCAACAGGTCAGGCTGTCCATGACCTTATTCTTGAAGATCGACGAATATCTGGGAAAATGATAGCTCAGATACTGGGCATATCCCGAGAGCGTGTTACTTTTATTATCCACAATATCCTGGACATGAGGAAGCTTTCAGCGAAGTGGGTACCGAAATGTTTAACGAGTGAACAGAAGCAAGCACGAGTGCAGACATCCACAGCTGTCTTGGCCCATTTCAGTGACACACCAGATTTTTTGGCTAGGTTAGTGACTGAAGATGAAACTTGGCTTCACATTTACGATCCTGAAACAAAGGAACAATCAAAGGAGTGGCGTCATAGTGGCTCCCCACGACCCAAGAAGTTCCGTGCCCAGAAATCGGCCAAAAAAGTCATGGCATCCGTTTTCTGGGATAAAGATGGTATTCTGTTGGTAGACTACCTTCCTCAGGGCTGCAGTATAACCGGAGAGTATTACGCTAACCTCCTCGACCAACTGCATGAGGCAATTAAGAGGAAACGCCGAGGAAAATTAACAAAAGGCATTTTCTTCTTGCAGGACAATGCACCCTCACACAAGTCCCAAGTTGTGACTGCCAAATTGAATACCCTACGTTACCAATTGGTCGAACATCCCCCCTATTCCCCTGACTTGGCCCCCTCCGACTACCATCTGTTTCCGAATCTGAAGAAACACCTTAAGGGTCATCATTTTAACGATGTCGAAGACATTCAACATGCAGCTGAGAGCTGGTTTGCACAACAACCAGCTAATTTTTTTTGACAGGACTAGAAAAGCTGCAACAACGATGTAACAAGTGTATCAGTCTGGCAGGAGAATATGTTGAATAAATGTGTAATTTCAGAACTCTGACTCTATTCTTTCTGTGCAAAGCCAGGAACTTTTCAGCACCCCCTCGTACATTTCAATGCGTTTAATCGTTTATTTAAAACTGAGTGGCTGCTAGCTAAGAAGAACGTCCTTGAGAAATACTATGATAGCAACCAGGGATGCTAATAACAGAAAAGTAGTTTTAGAAAAGGTTAATATTTCATTAATTCCTTTATTATTATTATTATTATTATTATTATTATTATTATTATTATTATTATTATTATTATTATAAACACAGAGAGAGGATCTGCAAATCTTTAGAGCAAAATTCCGAAAACATACCGACATCAAAAGCCCATGTTAAAAATAAAAAATTACATTGCTATTATTGTAGTATTTTGAAAGATGGCCGTCGATTATTGAACTTGAATTTGAAAAACAGCTTCGAATTCTCTCGATGTGAAACGCTAATAACACAGGGATGACCCAAATAAACAAGATAATATGATGAATTGTGTTATATACGAATTGTTGACACATTTAACTCGACTATAGGTGACAGATAAGCATTTTATTATAAAATGGTTGGAAGAATTGGGGTAATTGAATAACCTGGAGTGGGAGCCCAAAATCGTCGACTTCTTAGCTCGTCATGATGATGAAGTGACGCTCCGATTTCTTCATTAATTTATAGCCAAAGCACTAATCGAATCTAAATTCATATTAGTAGAGAAAAAAGGGTTGTACTTATGTTACATATAAACACATACAATTTTTGAAAAGGTTACCACATAATTTTAATTCAAACGGTCCTCACTAAACGCAACAATTCGCCATGCGAACACGGAACTTTTTAAGCAAAATTAACGCACCATTTTATAAGACAAGGAATGTACTCATGGCGACAAACAGCGTTTATTTGCAAGATGAAAAGAAACCGAATTAGAAAAAGTCATAACATGCTATTGTAGATCTGCATTACGTTAAAGAACGAATAATACATGATCAAAGGTTTCGACAGAGTTGCAATTAGCAAAAGATACGTATGTGGGAAGAGGGAGGATGTAAAAATTTAAAGAACATACTGTATGTAAATTTTTGTTTCAATTTAGAGGT
This sequence comes from Salticus scenicus, assembly GCA_963930645.1. Lineage (NCBI taxonomy): Eukaryota > Metazoa > Arthropoda > Arachnida > Araneae > Salticidae > Salticus > Salticus scenicus. The sequence continues at coordinate 68,738,524 of OZ005650.1, read as the reverse complement.
CATAAATATGTGTTCGTTAGTTTATTTTATTTTATTTTTTTAATATGATAACATGTTTTTTAAAATATGTGATAATCGACATCACAATTATAGAAGAATTAAAATGGATAAAAATTCAAACTTATTTCCTTAAAAAAAAAGTAGCATCTTACACTTAGTGAAATATTAATAATATTTTTACTTCCATTACCGTACTACCGTAGGTAATGGAAGTATTGTATTCGGTCTGAAAATTCGATATCGGGTTTTCACCTGATTTACACGTTTTAAGGTCCCCTGAGTCCAAAAAAGTGGTTTTTGGCAATTGGTCAGTGTGTATGTATGTGTGTGTGTATGTATGTATGTATGTATGTATGTATGTGGAGAATCTTCTGGCTATTATAGCTCAGAAACTAATAAAGATAGAGCTACGAAACTTTAGAATTGAAATACGTCTGGTGTACAGATGAAATTTCCAAATTTTGGTGAAAATTGAAAAACCGGAAGTGGGACATCGGAAACCGGAAGTGGGACCGTAAGTCCGTATCTCAAAAACGGCTCTAACGATTTTCTTCAAATTTGCTATATAAACACTTTATTAGATGTCCTTTCGAATGATATAGTTGGTTAGTTCAGGAAAATTGATAGGCGTCCTGTATAAATAGCTCAATTTCAGGTCTCCCAAGGGCGTTCCTTTAAAAACAGTTGTACGGATTTTTTTCAAACTCGCCATATTAACTCACTTTTAAATATCCTTTTGTATGTAATTATTGTTTTCCGGTCAATAATTGATTTTTTGTAAAAGTTGGTATTTCAAAAACGGCTCTAACGATTTTCTCTTTAGTTCACTTTTATGTTTTCTGATCGCATTATCTCTCAAAAATGTATATAATATGTGTAATAATGGGTAATGGAAGTTGTGTGGTTGTTTCACACCAGATTTTTTTTAAACAATTCGATGAAAGAAAGAAATGTTTTTTTAAAATGTCTCAATTAATTCTCATTTTAATTAATTCTATAAATAATTAGCCTGTGTAATTATGCATCAAATTATAAGTAAATGCATGCTCATTATACCTTCACATTTTCCTTTTAAAAAATAGCTCATAAAATGTTTAATCTTTTATAACAGGGAAAACGATTGAACACTCTTAAATAAATATAAGTAAGTATTTTTCTGCAACAAAGCTTCACGTTAGGGATTATAAATCCTACTCAAATAAATAAATAAATTGTTATAAAAAGAAAATACAAAAACACAAAATTTGTTTTCTATATTTTGTTTATTTATTTATTTTAAATAGAATGATTTATTTAATATTTTTATAATCTACTATAAATATCATTAACAGAAAAATATCCGAACTTTTGTAACCAATAAAAATTACTGAAAGGAATTAAACACTTAAGAGCCCTCTTCACTCACCGCCGCCGGAAGCCGAAACTAATGTTATTCTACGGGAAATTTTTCTTTACAAATAACTTATTAACTAATACATATTTTTAAATTCTGTTTTCCCATTCTGAAAATTCCCAGTTGTTAAATTGACGGACCTTTTTTAAAAATGTTTTTTTTTTTTTTTTTTGAAGCTGCAAAGTACGAATTTTCAATATGTGATTTTGTTTTTCATTTTGCAGTTTCAAAATAAAATATTAAAAATTTAAATAATGCATTTTTAAAAAAGGTCCGTCAATTTAACAGTTGGGAATTTTCTGAATGTGAAAACAGAATTTAAAAATATGCATTAGTTAATAAGTTATTTGTAAAGAAAATTGCCCCATAGAATAACATTGGCTCGGGCTTCCGGCGACGGTAAGTGAAGAGGGAGGAGGAAATTAAAAAACAAAATTATACTTGATATTTTTGTATATACATGAACTTTATTACAAGAGGATTTTTGAGAAGAGAAAGGAGAGATTTACAAGCTGAAATCTTCAAACATGTAAAAGATATGCATACCTTTTTACTTACAGTTACTTCAACTTCATGGTGTACATTAGTGAAAGTAATTAACTTAATAATTCTTGCCCCAAAACATCAGCAGTAACACAAATTCTTCGAGTTATGTGCCCTTTTCTCCTGTTGTTTTCAGTTCAGCTTTAATTTTTATTTATTTATTATTTCTTTATTTTTACTTCTTTGTACAAAATAAAGAAGACATTGTAGATTACGAAAATCGAAATTTATGTTGAATAAAAAACGATAAGCCACAAAATGTTTAAATGTTGTATAATAGGGATAGCCATCTACCGCAGCTTGCAGAAAAAAAAAAAAAAAAAAAAAAAAAAAATTGAAGGAAAAAAACCTACCCACACAGTGGCACGTGTAGGAAAACAAAGAAATCAACTGGCACCGATCAAAAAATGCATGAAATTTTATTAAGTGCATCGATGAGCGAGAAAATCAGGTTGGGGCGTAGAATTCACCGGACAGGGCTTGCCGTTTCCCGTCTACAATGTAACTCATTTTTACGACAATCACACCGGAGGTCACTTCAGAGGTTTTCAAGAGTTGACTAGTTCTTTGCGACATCTGTACGTATACATATGCGTGTCTGCAACTAAAAAAAGATCAATCGTAGAACATTCAAATTTTGTAATTACAACTGTTATATCTAGTTGTGTACACCTTCCCTCTTTTAAACACTACATAACCTCTCATTTGGGTCACGGAAACTTAAAAACGAATAGCCATAGAAGGTACAGCTAACATTGATTCTTTGTATAACGTCTAGTTTGGAACCTTTTTCTTTGGTTAATTCTCCTCAGATTTTAAAGTTAAAAAGAAAAGCTATTTTAATTATTAAAAAAAAATATGCATAATTTAATATAAGTAGTCATGTGAGTTTAAGGTGTGGAATACAGTCATTTTTTTTTTTTTTTTTTTCCCCACATTAAGTCTCATTAGACCGGGATTTACGGCTTAAGTGGGTTCCCAACCACTACAAACTTCCATGATTTAACTGGAATTCGGACTCGACACCTGACAACTGAAAGCCAGAAACTACCAGATGGGCGGCAGTCATGTGGAGTCACGTCAGAGATATTTTTCTTCTGCTACGCAAACCCTCTTGCGATACATATTTTACTTTTGTAGTCTTTATTAATAATAATATAACTCGAAACTTTTCCCTAACACAGTTGTTGGTTTCCGTATTATTTTAATGAATGGCAATAACCTTATGCTTAAATTACAGTAGTTTTCAAAGTTTTTTTTTTTTTTTTTTTTTTCAAAAATAAAGCGAAAATACAAAATAAAGTAAAAAAAAAAAAAAAAATCGAATATTTTAATAGGAAAAAAACAATGTAATATGATTATGAATCAATTATAAAAGAATAAGGTCAAAAGGACTTACTGCGACTTAGAAAATTGAAAAGTTCAGAAGAGGAAATAAAATCTCGAGAAAAAGGATTCGAATAATGGAATTGGATCACGGGTCGCTAGAATGATTCGTCTCTAGTCCTATCACGCTCTGTTTCCTCCGTATTTCTAACTACCAGAAAAATTTTATTTAAAATTCTTACAAAATAAAATCTACACTGAGGCTTTCATTACATAAATGTGAGCATCATTGCGAGAAATTAATTTTGAAAAAAAAAAAAAAAAAAGGTCAGGAAAGGTTAAAAATTAATTGTATTATTGTTAAGTTTTAAAAATTAAAAGGTTTTATATTCATGAAAGTTTTCACTATCTGAAAACGCGACTTACTTATCTGTTAATGTATAGAAGACCGAGGTTACACTTACCCCAAACCATGGGGCAAATGGAACCACGAAACACAAAATTTTCCCCACTTTGTTTCTTTAAGTGGAACATTGTTAAATTATAAAAAACTCGTACTTTTTAGAAGCTAATTATTTATAGTTTATGCCTAAAATTTTTCAGAAGTGTACAGTCGGCTGCAAAATTATTCGAGCACTAGCAATAATCCCTGTCTAAAAAAAGTACACTTAATACTGCTTTGTTAAATAAATCCTTATCGAGTCTTGTTCTTAGTCAGTCTAAGAACATGATTCGACAAGGATTTATTTAACAAAACAGTCTTAAGTGTACTTTTTTAATATAGGAATTATTGGCTAGTGCTCGAATAATTGTGCTGCCGACTGTAGGTGCAATAACAACTGAGCAAAATCAGGTCAAAGTCCAACTGCGTCAAAACATTGTTACACTTTTCCTACTTCGCTCTCTATAAAATTATTGTACTTAATAAAACAGAGAAAATTAAGGGAAGATGTTAACGTACATTTCATATTATAAATTACAGAATTATTTTTTTTTTCTATCTTAAGAAAAATAACATTACTTAAAGATACAACCGTGGAATACATAATCATAAACGCAAATTTCAAACTATAATTTCATAACAGATTTATGTTTCAGCTTCTCAGAAAGAGAATACAGTTTACAATCATGCTTCCATAACGTGAAAAAAAAAAAAAAAAAAGACGCAAGTGCTCTTTTTAAAAATATAAATAACCTATGATTAATGCCGTCTATTTTCACTGTTTCTAGAACATCCGTCCGGAGACTGTAGTGGTTAAAAAGAAAAAAAAAATCTAAGCTTAGACAGTAAACACAGTGTGTTTTTATTTCATAAAAGACTAGATGCGGATGATGGATGGCGTATCTATATAACGATAATGAAGTATTTCCATAGTTTTCCGAGAAAAGATCTAAAAGGGAACAGGGAAAGAAGAATTTTTCAAAAGAGATGATTTTTCTAGATTAAAAATAAAAAACAATAATTTTATAGAAAAATTGAGAAATTTTAATATTTTATTAATTCTGCACCCAAAGAAAGATTTTCATTAAAACTACAAAATGAATCTTGTTGTTTTAAATAAAATTTTTATTAGACGTAAAAATTCAGTTTTGTTACGATAATACGAAGAATATTGTTTACAAATTTTCAAATAAATTTCAACAAAATTTCTTTGCATTTGCTTATATCAATATATATATATATATATATATATATATATATATATTTTTTTTTTCCTCTCTCTTAAACTTTACTATATGTTTTGCATATTTGTAATTAAAACACGTTTTTTTCCCCTTGTGAAAAAAAAAAAAAAAAAAAAAAAAAAAAAGAATTATTTTGTTAGAGTTGCAAAACACATCAATTAAAATTAGTTTGTTAATCTGAACAAAATGTTTAATAGAACGCGCATTTAAACAGAAATGTTCATTGTGACACCAAGTTTTTGTTAATTCAACAAAAATTTTTCTCTGAGGGTAACAAGAGACGAAAATCGAACAAGCAAGAATCGAACTTTTATGACGTACGTGTATATGTAATGTATATAACAAATATAAAGTTCCTTTTATAACCCCCCCTCCCCCCCCCCCCAAAAAAAACAAAACAAAACTTGAATTTAAATAGATATCAATAGAAATCTGCAAAATCTATAATTTTCACTTGGAAGTACGTTAGCTAAATTTTAAAATGGCAAGCAGGGCTGGGTCTTGAATTCAATTAAATATTATTTTTCTGTAAAATGTCTAATTTTGAACCGAATTTGACGAATTTTTAACTGTGAACTCATAATCGCTATTTATAGCCATTTTTTTTTTTTTTTTTAATCAAAATCGATTAAAATTTGAAGAATTACACACACACAAACAAAAAAAAAAAAAAAAAAAAAAAAAAAAGGGGGGGCGCTTTTTATACTCCAATAATAATAATAATAAATATGCGAATTATCATCTAACATGAATTAGAAGACTGAAAGCTTGCAATTTTAAAATATCAATTCAAAGCAGCAAAAAAATAAAATAATAAAATAAAATAAAATATGAATATGAATATGAATATGAATATGAATATGAATAATTAATTAATTTGAGAAAATCTATCAAATAAATTTTCAACACTCATAGCTAAGAATCATTCCAATTAAATCCTCGTTCTAATAATAATAATAATAATAATAATAATAATAATAATAATTATTATTATTATTATTATAAACGCACTGAAACCGGTCCATTCGTTTGGGAAGTACAGAGCCACAGACACACACAGAGACTTCAAACTTACAAACTCCTCTTTTTTGATCGAGGGTTAAAAATGACTTAATACAGAGTATATGTACATTGTTATGGTTTATCAGTTACCAGTGAATTTCCTTTTACTGCAACAAAGAGAAATAAGATGCAGCGAACTTGAAAATAATTTAAAACAGCAATGGTAAACCAAAAGTTTATTAATTTGATTTCACTTTGCATTCATAATTATATAGAAGAAGATGTATATAAATATATTTAATTTCCCTGTTTTTATGGAAAAGAGGGAAATAATAAGTTTGGAAAATGATTAAAAAAAAAAAAAAAAATAGACTAGTTTAATCTGCAAAGTTTATTGCTTTCGTTTTGAAATATACATAATGTAATCATTTCACTATCTTTTATGTATTACAATACGGTGCAAGAATGTTAAAAAACAAAACGTTGAAAATAACAAATTGTCGATCAAATGATCTACTTAACTTATTCATCCCCCCCCCACCCGCAACACAGACTTAAAAAATTACATATATGCTTACTCATTACAAATATTAATTTATAACGCAGTATAATTGCTGTTAATTTATTACTAAAGTATTGTATTATTTTTATAATATAATAAAGATTATTTTTTGCATATATTTTCTTAACACAATATTTATTTTTAAAAATATATCAAAACCCATTTGTACATATTCTACTTTACTTGCAGTTCTTGAGATTTCATTAACCCTTCTTTTAAAATCGAGCCGCGGTAGCTCAGTTGGCCAGTACGTCGAGCTCGTGAGCGGAGGATTGCGGGTTAGATACTCGAGAGGCTAAAAGCAGTCGTGTGCATTAATAATGGCTAGTGCACGTAAAACCTGTCGTGGCTGCAATATTCTCCATGTACCATAAAAGTAATATTCCTGGGGGGTTACCGAAAGAGGGGAAGTTACCCCTGCGAAAAAAGTCGAAATTGTGATGGTATGTCCCGGGTTCATCCCAAGCCATTGTCAAGTAACTGCTCACTGCGTAGCTTTTGTGTAACCAACTCACCCTCTCCCCCCACCCTGTTTTAAAAATGTTTACATCAGTTACTCCATCATTTAAAGTTCTTTAACTCATGTTAAAATTTACGTGGCACTGTCGATAGAACCGAAATCGAATTTAAAGTATAGTAAAGAACAAAACTTTGTGTTTCTATGCTTATAAATACATCATCAAAGTCACAAAGAAGAAATAACTAAAAAAACAAAATAAGGACTTGATATAGCTGGTTTCTTTTCTTACTGACAAAATAATCTGCCAATACAATATAATTTGAATGGGAAATAAAAAGAACTATGTGAGATTTGCGGAGATCCATTGCAGGAAATTTCAGTCTTTCTGATAGGTTAAACTGATATAGACAATAAATCATAAAAGGAATTAAATTCCAGCATCGAGATTAAAAAGTGAATTCAAATTTCAGCTGCGAGTGTTTGATTTTTACATAGTAACAGGCAAAAAGACGTTACATTCACCAAAAATTTCCTTTCTTTTTTCTGAATAACATTTTTTATGACCTTCAGATAGTGAAAGGTAAATTTGCATTTCATTCGTCTTTTACAGATCACAGTTTTATCATCTTCTATTGTATAGGTAGAAGTTCAGTTCACCGATTGAATATATTGCGACATACAGCTTATTCTTGTTAAATTTGACTGTGTGAACAGCTTAGGGCTGTTTTTAAGTGACTACTACCTTAATATGAATGCTATTTTAAATTATTTATTTTTCCAGTCAATTTTTAAATATTTATTATTACTATTATTATAAGGGTTCACACTAGCAATGAAAATTTAGTTTTTAAAAAATAAAACCCATCAAGGTTAGATTTAGTAGTCCAAAAACAGAAAATGGCAGACAAATATAGACAGACCTTGTAAAATTACTTTGCATCAAATCATATTGGGCCCCAGGACCATGTACGAACTCCTAGAGACCTAGACACTTTCCTATGTTCCCCCTATAGTTATTGTTCATTTTAGTTTATTGTTAATATTCATTTTGGTCTATTGTTATTATTATTCTTCATTTTATTGTGATCTGTTTCGAATTCTGATACTTTATACTGTTGTGGACTGTCAGATTTGTATGGAATAAATTCCGATGTATAGTCATATGCAACAACAACAACTATTATGCAAGAGAGATTTTTAACAACTTGCAGTAAAATGCAGCGACAAACTAGTCTCGAAAGACTAAAAAAGGAAGCAAACTCAACATACTGTAGAAACATACATTTTTTTTTTTTTTTTTTTTTTTTTTTCAGAAGTAAATAATTTGCAGTGTTAGAGAAACAACGCAGTATAGCAGATTCAAAGTCTCACTGGCGCAGATCTTCGAAGATAGAAAAACCCTGAAGTCTATTATTGTAATAGTCTGTCTTCGCCCGTCTACAGGTGGACACTTTCAAGTGAACCTATTTTCAAATTTGCCATATTCACGAAATCAAATAACAATAATAATAATAATAAAAATTGTTTAAAATTTAACTACCCCCCCCCCCTTTTTTTTTGTGGAAAAAAAAAAAATTAAATTTCACTCATTTAATGTAATTCAAATTTAATTATTTAGAAAAATTAGCTTCAGCGCAAATTCATTGTAGTCGTCGCTAGTTTATTTATCAAAAAGGTAATACCTAAATACTCCAAATGTATTACTTTTTTCTTTTTTCTTTTTTTTTTTTTTTTTAACTCTACCTGAATCTGAGCCCCAATAACAGAAAAATATCATATTTCGTTTTGTTTTGAATTTATTATGATTCATATAATTTTTAATACTATTAATATTACTAATTTTTTTTAATTATTATTTATTACAATCATTTTAACTATTTTTTTAGCGTTAGCTAAATGTTTTGGCGGTTTATTTCGGTGGCCGAGAAAGAAAACCTCCAGATCGTCAATTGTCAGTCCTTACATAGAATTACATATTTTCTGTTATTATTATTCTATTATTCATCATCTATTATATCTATATTTTATTTAATTTAAATCACGGGTAAATTATTATTATTATTATTTTTAAAATGCAATTTTGCAATTGGGACACCCCCCCCCCCTTCCTGCTAAATCAATCTTTTATTCATTCCTCCGAAAAAAGAATAAAAATTTATTTTCTTTATTTCAATAAATTGTTTTAGCAATGGCATCGGTTTCGAGCGCTAGTTCCGTGAAACTTGGGTTTTTTATTATTAAAAAGATTAACTATCTTTACCATACAAACAACGAAAATTAGAAGCTTATTTTTTAAAAATGAATTTCGAATATTATTTTCTCCCCTCACTGGATTAAATAAATTAATGTATCATCTCAGTTAAGAAAATATCTCTACAAGATTATAAATTATTTTCAATTACTTTTAAGTTTATATTAATAGATAAATACATTTGATTTAGACGTTTTATAAAAATTTTAAAGGACGACTTTTATTTCTTACATGGTTATATACACAAATATTAATTTGAAGTGTCGATTCATATTAATATTTCTTTGAACCAAATTTTTCTTACAAATTTCGCGTTTTTAGTGTTTTACTTTTATGTACAGGAAAAAAAAAAAAAATCTGTAGATAATTAAGCCCTAAAAAACTCGCCCAGTTAGTACCTATGAATTAGAATTTAAATTAAAAACATTAAAAGTGTAAATGAATGGACTACTATTTAAAACTATAAACAAATATTAAAAATGTATTTTAAATGCATCAAATATTGTACATTTATAATTTATGTTCATAATAAATATAAATATTACGCAAAAAATAATAAATAATATTTTAAGTTATTTAATATGAGTAAATATAGGCATTGTTTAACAAACTTTTCACAAAAGTACACAAAATTCAAAAGTTAACGAATTATTAGTAATTATTTTAATAATGTGCGCTTAAAATAAATGTGTAGAAGTGACTTTTAAATTAATTTTCAAAGATTATAATTCATTTTTAAATTTGAAAATCGATAAAATTACAATCTAAATTTCTCAGAATTACAAAATGATCCAAGTCAAAATATAAAACGAGGTCTATAAAGGTGTGATCACGCTTAACGTGAATTACTTTTAACATGAACTGTTTCCACAATCCCCGTCAAAAGGAAGATTAGCTTCTGAGTTACTTTACTGATAGCATGAACCACTGATAACATGAACAAATTTTTTATCCCCTTGAGATTCACGTTAACGAGGTTCGACTGTGCATATATATATATATATCGTAAGGGGGCTGAAATGATAGCTTCAAAAATTCTACATATCTGAAATTTTTTCTATAACTTGTAAGTATAATAAGTATAGTAAAAAGGAAATAAATACTTGAAAAATGTTAAGACATTTTTATGTTCAAAACTGCTTTAAATATTTTATATATTAACGTTAGAAATATTGAGCTGTACATTAATATTTATTCTACATATTACACAGGTCGATATGTAAAATTTTGATTTTATAATTTTGGCTGACTTTTATGTTTTTCGGTGTGTTGAAACCGAAAATGAAGCCAGTTTTTCTCTATCACATATAGATTTTTGTCAATACAGGGTGCCTACCTATACAATTTCTTCCATTACTCTTCCACCAATATAATTAAATAGCAAGTTTTATAGTGTGTTTCCATGATTAATTAATCATGGATACCTATTGTTGTAATAATGACAGTGTGACTAGTGTGACATAAAACCATGCCAACCAACCAACCAACCTATTATTGTGATGGTATATGTAAGAAATTGTGTCAGTAAGCACCCTGTATTGGCAAAAATCTCTACGTGCTAGAGAAAAATGGGCTGCATTTTCGGTTTCAGCACATCAAAAAACATAAAGATCAGCTAAAATCATCAAATCAAATTTTATCAACTTCAATTTTGTCGGCCTGTGTTATTGCCAATAACACATAGAATTGTATAAATCCAGTTATTGTAATTTTACAGATAATAGTAATATTTAATATTAAAAACGTCTAAAAGTATTGATATAAAACAGTTAAATTCATCATTTAGAAAATTTTAATATGTACAATATCTAAAGCTTATATTACATTCCTCACAATGATTGTCTAGAAATCTTGCATATTTTGCAGGATTATAATTTACTTTTCATAGGAAAAAGTATTTAAAACGCTTGAATATAAAAACTTGTTTATTTAATTTGTTTATTTATTAATTTTCATTATTTCAATATTAATTTTCATTATTTCAATATTAATTTTCATTATTTCAATATTTCTTAGTTCACTTATAAAATATTATATAATTAACAAATTAATAAGCGCGAGGAAGAAAAAAGAGAGAGAGTTCAGTAAAAATCTAAAATGAAGTTCTTTTTTTTTAAGTGTTTTTATTAATAAAAATGCATATGTTTGTTTTAGGGATGAGGTGTTGTCTGAAATTTGCGTTATGAAAAATAGTATAATGTTTGTTATTGGTCAGTCAGATAGCATGTTTTGTTTTGCAGTTCCTGTTGGTCTGTCTTCCGTCACTTTACTAAAGGTTGATCAAGTAGAAATCTACAACATCGGCTTACACAAATGTACATTTTACTATATATAGATACATACATGCACATTTCAATGTATTACATGCGTATTTTATTATTGCATCTACACTCTTATCCTAGACATAACGATGGTTCAATGTTTTGGATGCTGCCTAGGATTAATTAATTAATTAATTCATTACATTGGTTTAATAAATCAATGCAGGGGATAGAATGAAAAATGACCTTCACCTACGGTGGAAAGAAAACTTCGAGGGAAGGCCTTTTGCAGGAAAATTACTTTGAAATATTTAGGCGCAAATTTGACATTTAAAGGGAAAATAATAATAATAATTATACAATTTTATAAAATAATAAGGATCTGATTTAATTATTATTTTCAGAGAATTTATGATCAAGCATTAACAGCGAAATATTATCTACAGAGTTCTTACTCACCGACTTTTACGGCTGAAGAGGTATTTGTTATCGAGCGCACCTTTAAATATTTTATTCCGAAAATTTTCCAAAAATTCGATCTTTAACGGCAACTGCTCTGGCACAGCACTTTCGAACAATGGGACACTAAAGCTGAAGACCACGTTTTGCATTTCCACAGGCGAGAAAAAAATTACCAAAAAATTAAAAAATAAAGGGTTCTAAAGCGAAACATTTTTCTCCTTATTATTTTGTTCTGCCGGCCATGACTCGATGTGTAACCTTGAAAACGAGTTTACGTTTTCGGTTGACGTACGAAAGGGCGCAGGTAAAATAGCTGTAAAAGATAACAAGAGGATGACTTTCTCATAATCTCACATAAAAGCTGAGGATTGCATACTAAATGGTTGTTTGTTTTGAAGTGGTTCGTGAAAATGACTTGTTATTTTTATTAATCTTATGCTATGCTATGTTATTTCATTTATGTTTTATGTTTTATTTTTTATTTTTCTTGTAGCATACCGTTATGACATCAAACATATTTTTGTCGCGCGCGTTGCATGGAAATGTTAAATAACAAGCTTCAGTTATAAAATTAGTTGAGGTCATTTTTAAGGTCTCAAAAAGAAAAAGTAAAGGAGACAGAGGGAGATAGAGAGAAAAGGAAAAGGAAGTTTGAAAATGGCCAAGGGTCACCAAATTGTTTCAGTTGTCGAAGTCTTCAAGAATATCTTAAATATTTATCAACGTTTTCTTTTTTATCATAATAAAGGATAGGTATACTTGAAAAAAAAAAAAAAAAAAAAAAAAAATATATATATATATATATATATATATATATATATGTATTAGACCGTTTATTTAACAGTCTTCTTCATCTATACTAATAAGCATGTCAAATAATCTAATTTAATTCCGTATAATTACATTATTCATTATACAGTTGAACCTCGTTAACGTGAACTACTTTTAACATGAACTGTTTCCACAATCCCCGTCAAAATGAAGATTAGCTTAGTTACATGAAGATTAGTTACTGATAGCATGAACTACTGATAACATGAACAAATTTTTTATCCCCCTTGAGATTCACCATAACGAGGTCCGATTGTATTAGCTTTAAATACGATCAAAATTCAGTATTTCGTTTTTTTTTTTTTTTTTCTCTCTTCAGCCTTGTTATGAACTTGGAAATAAAAAACAAAAAGAGTACCAGGAAAAATATATTTATAAGATTCAAATCCGTACAAAAGTAACTTTAAAGGTACACATATTATATGTATGTATAGAGAGAACATTACAAGAGCTTAAATAAATTATTTTTCTGCAGAAATTGAAGACATTGAATATAATTTGCGAGATGAACACGATAGCTGTCAAGTGATTTTAAAGCTTACAAAAAGTTTCTCTCTCTCTATATATACATAGAAACTTTTTGTTATATATTATGTTATATAAATATGTATATTATTTGTTATATAAAAGTTATATATATATAAGTTATATATATATATGGAAAAGTTATATATATATATATATATAACTTTTCATGAGTATAATGCAAAGAATGAGAACGAAAATTAAACAGTTGAATAATTTACCACAAAAGCACACAAAGGCCAATTAAGTAACTAGTTAACTTGAAGAAATTTAATAATTTTATTGTGTATATATATATAAACCTTTTTATATATATAGTTAAAATAACCTTTTTATACATAACCTTTTTATATATTTAGCTTTAAAATTATATATATACAAACCTTTTTAACCTCAAAATCATTTGACAGCTAAGCAATTTCATCTCGCAAATTATATTTAATGTCTTCAATTTCTGCAGCAAAATATGCAAATCCGAACTCGTAATGTATATGCTTTTCAAAACCAATAATATCAGTTTTCTTTTTTAATATAAAGAAGCTATGTTTGTATCGGCTTAAATTGTCTAAAATTTCTTTTAAAAAAATCATGTAAGAATCATAGTCTGAAGAATATATTTAGGAACATTTTATTCAATTACGAATTAATAACTAGGAAAATAGCAAAACATATTAATCACTGAAGCATTAAAAGGTAAATAATAATAGAATTTATAGAAAACCAATCAAGAAAAGGAACTAAAGGAAATTGAAACAGATTTGTTCTTAGTTTATTTTAACCTCTAAAAAATAAAATAAAATAAAATTGACGAGACAATTGCACGAATTAAAAAAAAAGTATTATTCAACAAGGTTTCGTAATAATATTCTTCTTGCCAGTAGTTCAAGTAATTATTGTGTTCCTACCTCGAAAATAAAGCTCGATATTACAGATTTCTTTGCATTTAGTATTACGACACGTGCCTTTGGAGAAATTGAATAGCAGTTGCTACCTTGATTTTCTACAAAGTCAAGAACGAAGTGTAAAGACTCTGAACATTTTATTTTTCAACGGGGAAAACCGACCCGTTTTAAAACCAGCATAAGAGTGTGTAAGCCGCAGTGTGCAGAGGAACCGAGCAGTCTTCTACACTGCCAGATGTCTGTCAAACAATTTTGACTTTGATAAGTTGGCAGTCTATAATTAAGTCACAAAGTCATGAGAAAAAAAGAAAAAAAAGTAGCAGTAACTCGTTCTAAAAGCACGAGTAGCGTAAACTTAACTTTTCCAGCATTATTTCGGTCTTGGACACTAACCAACAGCGTAGGGAATCAATCAGTGAAATATTTAGAAACATTCAACCGTGACAATATTTTCATTTGTAGATGGCGTATAAATATTGTGCTAAAAATTAAACACAAATTAGGAATAAAAATAAATAAATAAATAAGTAAATAAAAAACATAAGTTGTTTGTGCCTCAAGTATAATACTATGAACAATTATTTCCTCTTAACAATATCTTCTATCTAAAAGATTTCAGACATATTAGTTTTATCTCCCCCCCCCCTTAAAAAAAAAAAAAAAAAAAAAAAAAAACTACGACAGGATTATTTCTTTCAATCTGCGATTTTGCGTTAAAGCTATTTGTAGTGTCCCACCTTAAATATACCATGATACCTGCCAATATCCAATTTTACCATTTAAGAGGCCTCTCCACTTATCGTCCCCAGAAGCCGAAGCCAA
Organism: Salticus scenicus; assembly: GCA_963930645.1. Lineage (NCBI taxonomy): Eukaryota > Metazoa > Arthropoda > Arachnida > Araneae > Salticidae > Salticus > Salticus scenicus. The sequence goes on along the minus strand of OZ005650.1, from coordinate 68,723,498 downwards.
TGTTATTCTATGGAGAATTTCGCCCCATTATAACTTATTAACTAATATATATTTTTAAATTCCGTTTTCACATTCAGAAACTTCACAACTATTAAACAATTTATTGCTTTCTAAAAATTATTTTCTTAAATTTTTAATATTTTATTTTAGGTTGTAAAATGCGAATTTTTACAATGTGATTTTTTTTCATTTTTGAGCTTAAAAAGGGAATCTTAAAAAAAAAAAAAAAAAAAAAAAAAAAATCAATTTTTAGAAACAATAAATTGTTTAATTATTGTGAATTTTCGGAAAGTGAAAACGGAATTTAAAAATATGTATTAGTTAATGAATTATAATGGGGCAAAATTTCCCATAGAATAACATTGGTTTCGGCTTTCGGAGACGATATATAGAGAGTCCCCTCAATTTTCTAAACTATCTTAAAATATTATGTGAAATCTGTAAAAACCAAATATAAATGAATAAATAAGTATATATATTTTTATGTCGAAAAAAAATGAGCGTGCAAACATTTTTTTTTTTTTTTTAAATAATTAAAATAAAATTGAGCAAAATCGTACTAAAAAAAATGGAACTTCTTCAGTATAGAACCCCTTGGCAAAATTTCAAATTTGGCAATGAAATAACCCGGACGTTTCTTGTCAAAATATTTATTTATGTAATTGCGATAACCATTTTAATTCATCGCCAAAATGACAACAAATATTTAAAATCCGCCAAGGGATACCTTTGCTAAAGCTATACCAAAGACATTTTAGGGAATGAAACACAGTTACTGCACGTCTTTAGATTAAAATAAGTCCTGTTTATTAAATTAAATTCTGTTTACAAAAAAATTAAGCACAGTTTTATTTATTTATTTTTGGTATATTTCAACAATATCAAGACAGGAAATATTAGATTGAAAACAACAAAATATTTAAATAAGGATACGCATTTTTTAATTAAATTACGATAAAATTTTCATAAAAATAATTTTGATTAAAAAAACGAATAAATAAAAATATTAGTAAAAATACTTCAAAACGCAGTTATATGATTCGATATTGATGAAAATCAAATGCATTTCCGATTAAAATTAAAATAAAATATGCTTAACAGAGCTTTGAAACATTAAATATATTGCATATATGACAAAGATTTCAATTTTATAATTTTAAATAGATTTTTAATTATTTAGCAAATATATTATATTAATTAATTATATATAAATAACTAATATATTAAATTAATTTTTTGTACTAAAATATTATTTTTGACAAATGTTATACATATTTCAAAGAGATTAATATAAATAAATTCTAATAAAAATTAATAATGAACACAAATAAAATTCTATTTCATTGTTTTAAGCGAAAATCAAAGTTCCAACAATATCGCTAGGAAAAACTTGTCGACTTTCTTGTGCGAGAAATTATTTCGTAAAGAAACAGGCAGGTTTTAGTCGATGAATGCTCTTTATTCAACGTCGCGAATCAGTACAGCAAAATATGATTACAACGAATATTCTCGAAACAGTCCAATACTACTGTTATGGAATATTCTAGTAGCAGACCAACGAAACTGTCACTCGTACTGCAAAAAAAAAAAAAGTTCCTAGTCGATGAAAGTTCTAGAACAGTCCAAGAAAACTGCCACTTGTTCCACAGGAGTAAAGCAAATAACATCAAACACTCCAGAACATAAATTTTCGCTAGCTCACGAACAAAGTTTAGTCGCTTAGTGCACAATCTCCAAAATGCAATAGCTCAGAATAGGTCTCTGAACAACACTGATTCGCTGTGACTTCACTATCTCTTCCAGAAGTCTACTCGTCACTCCTGTTTATACCTTTTGCTGGTAATTCCATTGGGGTGATTAATCGGAGAAAAGTTCTAGATCCAAGGCCCAAACACAATAAAGTTTTGAAACTTTGGGAACATTAAACTACTATTTTTCGCCAAGTCGAAAACAAACTCGTCAAGACTGACCTTACTGTAAGTGAACTATCTCTTTTTCATCATTTTGCCTGTAAAACTACTTTCACTGCAACAGGATAAACGATGCAGGGAAAAAGACCTAATTTGTTGTCACAATACTAAATGAATTTGGTTGTAAGAAAATTTATTCATGATGTTATGCATACATGTGATAAAAAGAGACATTGAAGAAGAAAAAAAATTACTCATTTGAAATTTCTTTTTCTTTGTATCATTTCCTTAAATATAAATAAATAAATAAGACATATTAGTTTGTTATAATTAACAGACTTTGTCCATTTCGCTGATCATATATTTAAGGAATTCTGAAAACTGAATCATTATTTTAACATCTATTTATCGATTAAAAAAAAAAAAAAAAAACATTGAAATAGTTTTGAAACTCGCTACTACGCTGCGTCGAGTCTGGTCTCGCATTGTCTACGGCAACCCCTTTTCCACGCGTTTCAATCACGTGGAACTGCTATTATTCAAAAGCTACGATTTTATAGATTGTTATATCTCAGCATTCATTAAACATTTTAGGTTTGGCACCGTGTATTATCGAGACTTAGTTGATCGGTTTTTCTAGCCCTAACTCTATAAAATAAAATTCCAAATACAATAAATTTATAATTTTATTGCAATTAGTTATATTATTAAAAAAAAAAAAAAAAAAAAAAAAAAAAACTAAAGCTTTCTCTTTCAAAGGAATTAATTAATTAAATAAAAATAAATAGTGTAATAGCCGTTGCTAACACATACAGACGACTGAAATCAAAAAATAAATTTAAGAAAATGAAACAGAAAAATCAATGGATAAAATTGAAAACAATAAAAATAAATAAATAAAATAATTCAAAAAATTCAAATTCGAAAATCGAAAAAATTTCGATGAAGTGCACCCTTGCAGGATCTAAGCTACTTCTTTGTTAAGTTTTGTAGCTCTGTGATCAAGTAACCTGAGATTCAGAGCGCAGACAGACACTTCTATTTATTTATATAGATAATACACGTCTTTATTATCAAAGCTGCAGTAAAATATTCCTTTTTACACAAAACTTTAGCTATAAACCGACAATTTAAATATTTTGATTTTTTCAAATATTAGAGGAAAGTAGGTGAATATGGAATATTATTTATATTTGAACTCACTTTAATAAACTGAAGCATTTTTATCATTGCAGATTCAACTATAGCAAAATCTATAAAATAATGTTAATAACTTTCAAGTGTTACAAATGTGTTTTGATGGTTTTATGTTACAAAAAATAAATAAATAAGTAAAAAATAGAGTTTACATGCAAAATTTTTAATTAAGATTTATTTATTTATTTATTTTCGGTGGGGGTGGGGAGGGTGGTTACATGGACCAAGTAGGTAACAGGGAATAGTTATGAAGAGAAATATGGAATACCCATTTCATTAAGGAATAATATGGAATAGGATAACAGTTTAACAGAAAATCATGAATAATTGCAATATAAACATTTTATTTTGAAGTTGAAAATAAATAGTATCGAAAAAAATATCAACATTCAAGTTTTACAAAAATCGCAAGCAATATGGAATAGTTGGTATTCCATATTAACTGAATCACTATTGTATTACAAATCAACCTCAGCCACCTGTTGGAAGAAATAAGTTCATAGGAATCAGACTACTAATTAACTCAACTCCCCTACCAGAAATGACACTAGGCTTTCACTCATTTTACTGCTTCATAAATATATTACAGAATTCGTAATACTTACCTCCAAAAAAGTATTAATGTTCACAAATCAAAGAAGTTGTATGACATAAAAACTGCGCTTCTCACTGACACAAGGAGAACTACAGTCGGCAGCAAAATTATTGAAGTACACATTCACATTTTTCATACAATTTTTTTTTTTTTTTTTTTTTTTTAGTTTGACCGCTAATATTTATCACCAACTTATTCTTTTATAAACAGCATAATGACTAATATCATGGCGGGACAAATATTTACTGAACAAAACAGTATTAGGAGCACATCTTTTTATACGAATTATTGCAAGCACTTCAATAATTTTGCTGCAGACTGCAGCTACCTTTCACATATGAGACCCAACGAAGACGTTTGGCGTGCTACAGGTGTAATATATCGGTATTCCATTTTACCCAACTATTCCATATTTCCCACCGTTCCTCTATATCATCAGCTGAATGAAGATTAACCCTTGCTTTCCCAAGATGGGGTCATTTTGACCCCAATTTTTAGTTGAAATTTAGTTAAGCCCGCCTCATTCAAAAAAGTGCGCTAATTTGCCAGAGATAGCAAACGTAACCAGTGGAATGTTGCACCTTCTAAACGATACAAAAAGACGCGGTGCTGGTGATTTTCGCCAAACGTGCCAAGCGGCACCTGAAAACAATTTTTGTGCAGTAACGCCTTGATCTTGGGAAAGCGAGGGTTAAATAATTTAAAATACTTTTTTTTTTAACCTACTTTAATTATACACATAAGATTACTCACTAGAAAGTATATTTTAGTTAAAGAAACAAATAAAAGAAAAGAAAAGAAAACGAAACATACAATCTAAACTATTTTAATGTAATGCTCAACTTAAATATGTTGGATATAATAATTCTTTTAAAACTTGAAGAAAATCGAGAGCATGCTAAATTAATGAAAATTGAAAGGTTAATTGTTTAATTATACACTTGACGCTATCGTCGATTTAAAAAAAGAAAAGAAAAAAAAGAAAGAAAGAAAAGAAAAAGCATAATAAAACAGAAATAAAAAGGTTATTAAATAATTTAACAACTTCACAATTTTTATTTCTTCCACAGTTATGAGCAAACCTGAATACAAGAGGGATAACTAAATCAAATGTAAGTGGGCAGAAAAAAAAGCCTTTTAATTTTAGAATTATCTCTATTTTTTTATTTTTTACTTTGAATTTCTCAATTATTATTTTAAAATATTTTTTATCATTTAGGAAAATGTGACAATACTATTTTTCCATTGCTTGAAACTATTTGGAATTCATAATAGGTAGAACAAAAAAAAAAAAAAAAAAAAAAAAAAAAATGTTAATTTTTAAATAAAAGAGTTTTTTAACATGAAAAAACAATTTAATCCGCACATATGTGCATACTATAATTATAATGAATACAATGATTTGATTTAAAAACATAACTTTTATTATTTTAAAATAATAAATGCCAGCTCATATGTATATATATAATGATAACAATAAGAATGACAATGGAAAATAAACAGATGATTAATTTGCCACAAACAATTTACAAAAGCCTATTCGGTTACTAGTTAACTAAAATTAAATATTTAAATAATTTGATAAGTTTTTTTTATTTATTTAGATTTGAAAAGAAGAATAACAGTCATTTTAAAATAATTCCAATGAGAAAACAAAACATATAGAAACATTAAAAGAAGGGGCTTTTTAATGATTGTATAAAAAAACTTTCTTTTCGAACTAACAATAACAAATGAATCAAAAGAAAGATGAATAAAGCTTAATATTATGGAATATGGGATACAAATAACTGAATAAAAAATAAAATAAATTGCTCAGAATGTAGAGGTAAATCGCCAGGGAGTCATCCCCTCTACGTTGAGCTAAAATTATATAAGGTTTCATTTTGTGGCAAGCGATATTACGCAAAATACACATAGGATGACCCAACCTTGCAATTAAAATATTATACTTTTAATGAAAAAAAAAAAAAAAAAAAAAAAAAAAGAAGAAGAAGAAGATAGATTAAAACCTACAATTAGAATAAACGGAGCTTCATTATATATACATATATAATTACGCAGAAATTTTCTCTGTATAGTGCAATTTGCGATCATATAAAGAATTAACAGTATTTATGTAAAACGACATTGTTGCTTAATCAAAATATAGCCAAATATTTTGTATGGCCGATGATGAAATTTATATGATATTTAATTATTAGAATTTCATTATTTTAATCAATAAAACAGTTAAATAAAAAAGGTTTAACATGCCCCATTCTCTTAAGCCGTGGTGGCGTCTCTGCTCCTTCTTCTACTTATTGCATTTTTCTTCTTTTTTGTGTCATACTTTGTTTATATTTGTTATATAGATTTCATCGCATGCATCAAAGACTCAGTAACACAATTCATACTAACTTTTTCAATACCTTTTGTTTCACTTCTATATATGTATTTGTTTATTGATTAATTCAAGTCTTCCTTCCTGGTACACGATCATTTTAATGATGAATTATACACACAAACACACAAAAATATCGTTAAAGAGGGGAAAAAAAAATATATTCCCAGTAGTAGTTGCAAGTCGTAACTTTGAATTAATTTGTTATAATTCCTTAAACACAACAGCGTTTACTGTAAACGATGAAATAAAAAAAAAAAGGATGAATTTTTATCTGTGCTTAAGTATATTTTATATCAAAATGAGAAATTAAAGTAAATACATAACTCGACTTTGATTGATTCTTTTACGTTCATTTTAAATCAATTACCTTTGAAATTGAGCGTATAAAAATTTCCCAAAGCTCCGTATAAAAGTCAATAACTTTATTTTTTTTTCTTATATTCATCATGATCGTATAAATTTTACTATGAAGATAAAGAAAATTGCGTAAGGAAATTTATCCGAACTGATGGTATATTAAATATCAACAGGAAGTATTAAGGTAAATCTATATCCGACCACACCTCGACTTTGATTGATTCGTTTGAATAGTCTAATTCCAGCAGGTGGTTGTTAGAAAATTCAGAAAGTTTAATTTATAAGAAAATTTTGGTTACAATAAAAATTTTCAAAATAATTGAGTAACTAAAACTCAAAGAGCAAAAATATTTCATTCAATAAATATATTAAAGATGTCAGAAACTACTTCACGTTATCAGCATTTTTCTTTTAGAAGAAGAAGCATATCTACAAGGAAACTAATAAATCAAACTAACTAACTATCAAATCAAATTATATGGCTGCAAGTGTAAAGACATCGTGTTAAGAGATTATTTCATCAATATTCACTTATTTTGAAGTCAATTACAGAAACAAATAGATGTCTTCCCGTTGCCGGAAATGTCTTAAAAAGGCATACTATTTGTTGTACCATAAAAGAAATGCAATGTAAATAATAATAACAAGTACAATCATGACGATTATTTTTAACCTATTTTTATGCATCTCTCTTAAAATAAATGAGTTAATTCACCCTGTCAAGTAGTTTTTTTTTTTAAATCGACTTGAGTTAAAAATGCAAATGTTTGAGCTAATTAGTAGCTTTTTATTTACTCACTGCAACGCATTTCTTCAGCAATACGCAAGTGCAACTGGCAACGCCATTCTAAAGTGAACCAGTTTATTAAAATCATTTGCATTAAAATCATTAATCAAATAAATAAATTAATCAAATACAATAAATAACTCAAGTTTGAGAGCATTGTGTTAACTCATTCAATTTACTGAATTTAACTCAAGATGAGAGGACGCGTTTCTTCTAGGCAAATGAATTATTTCCATTCTTTGATTTTAAGAGAGATTTGATCAATCAAACAATACATTTTTCTTATTCACTAATATTTTTAAGTTTTTAATGTTGATATTATTAAAAATAAATAAATAATTAAATAAATAGTACAAAATCTATCCGCCTTTTCCTTACGCACAGTAATATTAATGGTCTAAAATCAAATGTTGTAAGACTCATTTTAATAAATAGAAGTGAAATGGACTGATATCCTGCTGTAGAAAGCGAAGATTATAAGGAATCACTAGCAGACCTGGCCACGCGTTGCTGTGACTAAGTTATACGTTGAATTATACGGCTGTAAACTATTTAGTACAGTTAAATTGTTATTTACGAACAAAGACGAAAACGTTGTAGCCGATGTAAAAACCCACAGGGTTGAGATTTGAAACTTAGGTCAAAATTTGGAAGCGATTGATAAAAATTTTCGTAGTGTTGATATTAAGCACAAATTAATTTTATTGTAGGGTCCTATAAATTTTAATGGAGAAGTGATATATATTATTTCTAATGCTACTTTGGATAAAATTGCTAAAATGACTAATATATAAATTAAATTCTATTAAAATTCTATTAAAATAAAAGTATAAAAGAAACAGACGATTTTAAAATCAATTTTTATGGAGGAGTGAAATATAATATATGCTATAATGGATAATTTTACTATTAAATGACCTCATCATTTTAAATATTTTAAAGAGGGCAACAGCTGAAGTTATAAAAGGGAAAACAATAAGGCTAAACCAGAAAAATAAGTAAATTTGATAAATATTTTAAAACTTTAAAATTGGAAATCTTATGAAATATTGGACATTTAAAGTAAATACATGTATCATTTTAAATACAAAAAGATTTTGGAAAAGTTTAGTGTATTTTAACGAAGTGATGAGAAGTTTTTGAGTATGTTAAAATTTTAATAGTAAATTCAAGTCAATAAAGATGGGAAACATTGAGGATTAAGATAAGAATAATTATAAGATTTAAAAAAAAAAAAAAAACTTTTTATATACCATGCTTTTAAATTTTAATATACTAATAATATACAAATTAAAAGGAAAATGATAAATATTCTATCATAGTTTGAAGTCAAATTTGTTTTCAAATGTCTAAATAAAATATCTGATGTAAGATACTAATATTTTGCAGCGGAATAGATTTCATTTCTGTCATCCTTGGCGAAAAAAAAAGAATATCGCCAAATTATCTGGCGAAAATATTTAATTCCTTTCAAAAATCATGGTTATTTTAACAACTTATATTAAAAGAGTAATGAATAATATGAAACAATATTTCGTACAATACATATTACATGTCATACATACGTACAATGAATAATACATATTACATTTCGTACAATGCATACATCTGGCATGTATATTTTCGTGTTACGCTTTTGATCGCCAAATAATAATAATAATAATAAAAAAAGCCAAGGGCGACAGAGTTTAAAAATTTAAAATTAAAATTTTGTCAATTTGACAGCAAAATAATTCAATCTAACACCCGCGATAACTAATACATATCTATACCCAAATATAAGGATTAAAATCGGGAAATAAATTTCCTCGATTTTTAATAATTTCTTACAAAAAATCCAGTGGGCAATTAACATAGGAAATCTTTTTCTTGGCTGCACAGACGGTCAGTGAGTCACACTTCGCTTGCGTATAGAACTCATAGATATAGTATAGCATATATAGAATAGAGTGATCATTGGGGAGAAAAAAGTTATTCCTTTTCATTTGGGAAAAGACGACGTTTTTACCAAAATATGGCCGTCTTTCCCCGAGTGAATACACACGGGAATACATACTAATATTTTAGCAAATAAAATTTATGAATAATTTATTTGCTAAAGGGGAATGGAAGACTCCAGATACAGTTTCAAATTCATATTTCTTTCTTTCTTTTCTTTTTTTTTTTTTTTTTTTCAATACCACTTAATGGCTGTTTCCAAAGCTTTTATTTTTTATCTTTTTTCGGCATCAAAAATCTTTCTACGATAACATGGGGATGAGAGATCTATATATATTACTATATCTATGATAGAACTACATTAGCACTTTATCAATGTGTATAAAATCTTTAAATTGATTATGACGTCAATTTTCGTGAGATGCATAATTTAACTTTTTATAATTTTTTAACGTTCACGTTTGATTAAATGTATTTATTTTTATGTCGAAAGAAAATGAACTCGTATTTTTTTTTTTTTTGGCAACAATTAAATTAATGGAACTCACAGATATTTTGGAGCAACTTTAATAAAGGTCTATAATTAACAAATAATTGCAATAAAACAATATTGTGACAATAAATTGAAATAAAAACTGTCCTATCTCTCAAGTTGGATCAAACTGCACACAGTGTGCAAAATTTCATCAAAATCAGTTCCTTAGTTTAGGAGTTTACCCCGGACAAACATCGTGACACGTAATTTATATATATATACAGACAGATTAAATTATAAAGTTTTGATCAATGAAGCACAAATAAGTAAAAAACAGGATTAATTTCACTGTATTATCTTCATTATAATATGAATTCAATTTACACTTCAGTCTAAGTAACACGTGGCCGGCTATGCTAACACCAAAAATTTAAAAAGTGGAAATAATTGAATTATACGAAATTTATTAATAGGTTAAAAAGTTGAAGATTCTTTGTGTAGATGGCAGCACCAAATATATTTCAGCTTTCATTTTCATATGAAACAGAGTAATTGCTCCACGCTCTACTTTCCCCGTTTCATTTTTGAAAGGAAATATGAAAGTTGAAAGTAATCTGTTACAAATAAAGACTGTAAATATTTTGAGGAGAATTTTATAGCGTCAACAACACGTGGTAATTATGCTGTTAAAATGTAGCTTATATGACACGTTCGTAGATTTACCATAGCAGCGCCATCTATTGATTACTTACTCAACCCAGTCGAAAGGTATCGACATCTGTTAGAATCATTTGGAGTTAACAGATAATTGTGACTGTCAAATAATAACAGACAAATAATTAGCAATAAATTAAAATTGCGACTATAATTTGAGATTTAAACTATCCTATCTCTCAAGTTGGATCGAACTGCACATGGTGTGCGAATTTTATTATAATCGGTTAAGTGGTTTAGGAGTCCATTGAGGACAAACATTGTGACACGAGATTTATATATATTAAGATTGGATATAAAGAACAAAACCTTTAGAGTACTTTATACATTAAATATATTATATACTGAATTTAACGAAAGCCGGACTGTGCTGATCTAAATTTTCAATTAACTGAAGGTTTGTTAAAGTGGTGTTCATGTATATAATTTAATTAGGTTCATTCATAAATTTCTAATTTTCTGAAATTTTATTTAAAAATAATTTAAACTTCCGTGTAAACAAACTTTTCTACCACGCTTTATAAAGAACAAATGGATCTTTATTAATCGCTTAGTATCGTGAAATAGAAATCTTACATACAACCATCGTAATTTACTTGGAAATCCCCTTACTTTTTTTTTTTTTCTCCTTCACCTTTTAGGAAAAGTGAACAGCTGGCTTTTTATGAATGAAAACACTAAAAAAAAAAAAAAAAAAAAATACTTTTCACATTACCGAAAATCCTATGTGTATCATAAGATCCATTTTTTATAATGATTTTCAGTGCAACGCTCCATAATTTAGGTGAACAGCGTTTACGAGGAAAAATAATAATGGAGTACATCCAGCTCGATCACGTTCTTGCTCTTACATTAACTCTAACAAGGAGAGGTCACGACATGGAAAATTCAGATCGGGACGAAATTGCGCGGGATTGTAGTATACTATGAGGGTAACAACATATTAAAGCAGTAGGACCCACTATCCACAAAATTTCGAGAAAAAAGCATTTAAAGTTTCAGTAATCTTTAAATACAAGTTATTTTGCAAGCGAGTCAGCGCCTGAGTGGCGTGATCTTAAAGCGCGAGTCTCCCACCCAGATGACTTCGGTTCGAGGCTACCTGCGGGACTACTTTTTTTTTTTCTTCTGTAACTTTTTCTGTAATCTTAATTGTTTATTTATTTTACTTCATTTTACAATTCAATTCAAAATCTGAAAATTTTAATAAAAAATTATTTAACTTTCATGAGTATAAAATAACTTTTTCTATTTTTAATATTTATAACTTAAAAATACAATAAATTTATATAACTTAAAAAATAAATTTTAGTTTTATTTTAACTTTAAAATAAGGTAAAACTAAAGAAACTGTTTTTAATTATTTATCTAAATATTTTATTTTATTTTAGGTATATTTAATTTTATTCTTTAAATTAAAAAAAAAAAAAAAAAAAAAAAACAGAGAAATGATGATTTTATTTGTATATATAATTACTATCCAAATTAAATAATTACTTCTCCAATCAATAGTTTCTTAAAAATTATAGTATAGGATTGCTATGCTATTAAATTATTACAGGTAAAGAAATGTTATCTTTAAATGTAGATTTTAAATGTTAATGAACATAGTTTTTTTTTTCGATAACAACTTTTTTTTTTTTTTTTATCCTTCTGTGCACAAAATAAAATTCCACCTGCCTTTTATTATTAACAAGCTTGAAGTGTTTACGTAATTTATACACATTCAAACCAAATCAGGAAGCTCAAACCAAGACTTAAGTACACCTGCTAACTATTTTACACTTTGTTTACAGCTTGCTTATTTTTTAATTATTTAAATATTTGTCTGTTTTTCTTTATGTTTCTTATTTAGGGTTTTGTAAAACTAAATTTCATTTTTTAAGTTATGGAAATTTATTTTATTTTCAAGTTATAAATATTAAAATAGAAAAAGATATTTTATACTTAAGAAAATTAAATAATTTTTTATTTAAATTTTCGAATTTTTAATTGAATTGTAAAATAAAGTAAAATAAATAAAAAGTTAAGATTACATAAAAAGTTACGGAAGAAGAAAAAAAAAAAAGTGTAGTCCCGCAGGTAGCCTCGAACCCAAGTCATCTGGGTGGGAGACTCGCGCGTTAAGATCACGCCACTGACGCGCTTATACATTTGCGAATTAACTGGTATTTAAAGATTACTGAAACTTTAAATGTTTTTTTCTCGAAATTTTGTGGATAGTGGGTCCTACTGCTTTAATATGTTGTTACCCTAATAGTATACTACAATCCTGCGCAATTTCGTCCCGATCTGAATTTTCCATGTCGTGACCTCTCCTTGTAAGTGAAATTTTAGAGGCACTCAGATTGCATATTGTTGTTGCAATATCAGTCATGATTGTGGGTCTAAGAACCAAGGAAATTTCTCGTCTAGGTTTGTTAATGCTAAAAAAACAGATTTTAATCACATTACTCCATTAAAGAACTTTATTTTCTAGTTTATTATTCTCTAATGCGTTTTAAATGCTGCAAAATAAATAAATAAATAAATAAATAATAATAATAATCTGGTGTGGCACTCATCCGACTTTCTCGTACCTTTCATTTTAATATTATAAAGACAGATTTGGATTAATGGGTAAGATAATAAGTACAGTATATATATAAATCTTCAGTTGAAAATAATTCAAACTAGGTATAATAACAGTTTTATTTGGAGCATAATTCTGTGTGAGGAGGGCTACTACGTTATTGTGTTTACATTTATATAAAATTCAAGGCTGTTATTAAATTCAAATGTTCATTCTAAATTAATAAAACAACTTCCATCCGCACGACTCCTTGAAATGTATCAATCTCGATCAAGGCTTTCAGGTAGCAAACTCATATAGACTATGGGCTTCAAAGTACCACATTTGACTTGCCTGCAATTGTTCTTAAGTTACACTGATAGCAGATATACACGAAGATCAATCGTTAAAAACTTGACTTTAGTGTTCAAGGAACCTCAAAAGACGTAATTATACAAAAAATAAACATTGAAAATTTAACTTAAAAAATACTTCCTTTACCGCATGGATACGAAAAATTATTGTTCACTCCTGATTAGTTTTCCTATATATGATAAAATAAAGCACTACCAACAATTACATTCTATAGAAAAGAATGTTTTTGTTTAGTTATTGGTAGACCTATATATCATCTATAAATTACGTACACACAAAATTGTGTACTTGGATATAGTCCTATATTAACATAGCTGCCGACTTGTACGTTTTTTTGCTACCGGAAATTTTTAATCGAATTTTTTTTTCAGTTTTCTGTGATTACATATGATCTGTGATTATACATGATTTTTGAATTTTTAGGTAGTCCTGTAAACGAATGGAAAATGATTTTCATACCGTATTTAATACGAAACATGCTTTTATGCATATAAAAAAAAGTATGTTCATTTTTTTATGTTTAGTGTAGCCTATAAATGTTGTGCCTACCAAATATTTCGCCCATAGACGTATTTGAATTTTTTTGGATGGAATTATACACGAAACAATTGTTTGCACTCAACGGAAAATTTAGTGTAGTATCCGTATATAAAACAGATTTAGAATACTGAGTTTGAACGTCTTGCTACTATTTATTCTTGATATATGCTGATAATAACACACAAAACACGGTGTCCAACCTCTAAAAATATAATTTTTGGATTCAGGGAGCCTCAAAACGTTTCCATACGACAAAAACTCAATTTCTTAAATTTGACCCTGTTTGCATCACATCTCAGTGTGTTCTAAATAGAACGTCTCTCAGATATTGTATTTGATGTACTTCCTGAGACATCTTAAATATGCACACTTTCATTTTACGCATGCGCAGGGATCTGTGCTATGTATCATAGATGTTACAATGTCATGTTGCTGAGCCGAAACATTTTCACGGCACAAGAACATTTCTGAGATGTTCAATAAATGAACAGAATGTCTATGAAACATCACAGTGTCGCAGTGTGATATTCTTGTTACATTTTGGAGATTAAATATATTGCATAGGTATGGCTATGAGAAAGTTAAAAAAACTTATATATATACTTTCAATATAGAGTTTTTAATGCGATTCTAAGTAAAATAACTGCTTTAACTTATTGTAAATGTTATGTTCACCACGATAAAATGGCCCTCTTCTTTATATTCGATTTTACTCACCATATAATCATCATATTATAGCATTTGATTAAACGTCTTATTTCATTTATTTTCTTTTCAGTGCTTTTCTATATATTTTTTTTTGTAATTAAAATTTTTAAAAGTTATTAAACAATTTTAATCTGTTTTTAAATTTAATATACTATTTAGGATTAAAGGGTTTATTAAAAAAATTAATGAAATCCTTATTAAAGTCCCCAAACTTAAAAAAAAAAAAGGCCTTCCAACATCCTTATGACAATTATTTGCCTGAAGACTTCAGCGTACAACCTTGAAATCCGAGACCATTTTTAAATGTATATACAACGTCCAAATTCCCTTGAAGTGCTAGGCAACATAAATTAACCCTAATAACAACTGTGCCAAAGTGGGTCGTCCCAAACTTCTCAGAGTGGAAGTTGAAGTTTGGTCCGACCCGAATCTTCAGAGAGGAAGTATCCCATCCGAAACATTATACGGACCAGGCATAGCCGGATGGAACTGGTAGTTAGAACCGGTTGCATCTTTTTAATGTTTAAGAAAAAAAAATATGATTAACAATATTTAAAAAATATATTTCAATATTAATTTAGAGATAAAAATAAAATTAAACATTTATATATCTAATTCAGTTTCATTGAAAATTCAACAATTATTGTTTTACAAACGATACTTTGCATTTTAGATGATCTTGTAACATATTTTCTTTTTCTTTTCTTTCTTTCTTTTTTTTTTTTTTTTTTTTCAAGATTTTTCTTAAATTATAACTTTTTCTAAAAAGAATTTTTTTAATAAAATATTTTAATTTTTTTTTCCTCTTTTGAATGAACGTTTTTATTTAATATTTTTGACACTTTCCATTAAAGTTGAGAAGTGCTTATGAATTCATTCCGTATGACCGTCTGTCTGTATGTGCAAATGTGTAATGTACTGTATATAAGTTTCAACCACCATTTCTGTAAATATTTTTGGAATAGCTTTAAACTGATGTACGTTATTGAGGTTTACAAGTAGTTAGGTATAAGATGTTTCTTATTAAAAATGGTATAAACACCACTAGTGGTCCGTGCACATGGACTCATAAAAGAATCTGAATACATTAAACTCAATGAAATGTATTTCTTTGAAGCATATTTTAACATATTTATATTGCAAAACACACAACAAAATCAACGTAAGATTTTCAAATGCACAAAAGCAAAGTGGTAATTATTATTGCCCCTCTCGTATTTTATTTATTTTCATTTATTTTGTTATGTATCCTTTATTTTAATTTTAAAGCAGTTCCTTATCAGTAGAAGTTATGTGTCTGAGAGGTTCTTCTCTCATAGATGGTAGACAAAAGGTGCCGATTTCGAACTTAGTCGCGCTTGTCAGCCTAGACATTCGATGTTTTCCGTGGTTTTCTCCGAAATTCGTATGAATGCGGGATAGGACCCCCTTAGAATGACTTTCTAACAGAAAACATTCAATCAAAACCTAAGTTTGAAGAGTAAACAATAAAAATTAAATCCTATTATATAACACAAAACTTAATGCAGAAAAAAAATGTATATTAAATATAAGTATTAATTGTAATGCAAAAATAGCAACGTTAGAATATAAATAATACGTTGTTTCGATATATGACGATTAGTGTTGACTGTTTTTGTTTAGTAGTAACTTGAAAAGTTAAAAATGGTGAGAAAACTGTGAATACTTTTATAATGAATCCTTGCACATAAAAAATACAGTTGCTTGCTACTCTAGTTTTCTTTTCTTTTTTCTTTCTGTTTAAAGAACGAAAATTTTTGAACATTGGTAATCTAAGATCGCATACATGTATAATGATTATCAAAGAAGTTTTAGAAATTCACTGCAGCCCATTGTTTAATGGGTTAAACAAATTGTTAACCAAACAAAAAATAAACCTTTGTCAATAGTTTTCTTTACTTTAAACAGCTTATTTTATTTTTTTAACTTGATCAAGAAGACCCTCATAATATACAATGTCATTTTGGAAGTAGGTAAACTGCTTAGATCAGTGATACATCGGTTACCTGCAGTACTGTCAGGCCGCTTGATGTCTTTTCTAAATCATGTTATCGACGCCTGATGAAAATGATGAAAGAAAGAAAAAATAATCTTGTGAAAGTTGACATCTCTATCAGGCCAAGTGCAGTTTGTTTTGTGTTTTTTATGATACTAGGGAAAT
Organism: Salticus scenicus; assembly: GCA_963930645.1. Taxonomy (NCBI): domain Eukaryota; kingdom Metazoa; phylum Arthropoda; class Arachnida; order Araneae; family Salticidae; genus Salticus; species Salticus scenicus. Next base: position 68,706,783 of record OZ005650.1, on the reverse strand, counting down.
GCAATACTGCATATTTTTGTCATTATCTAAATAAATCAAGAGTTTGACAAATAATTAATTTTTCACATAAGCAATATCAGCAATTACATCATATCGAATACATATATGTGGTATTCGACATTTTTATTTAGGTACAATAATACAATAATCCTTGGATATTTAATACAATTCAATGCACCTCTCAGGCATAACCATAATTCTTATTTAACCCGCCAGTACACGGGTTGGGCAATACCTTCTAATCTGATTAGAAGGTATTGGGTTGGGTCTGTGAGACCCATTTTGTTTACTAGAATGCAATGTAAGAGACTTTATACTTTGTATTTTTATTGTGTGATTTTATTTTGTGGGTATTATGTTGTAATGTAACCATTCGAATATTGAAAGAAAATTGTGCCTTTTTCCCACCCGTGCACTGGCGGGTTAACCCGTTAACGCCCGAATTAATTTTGCAAAATATTATTACCTGATTATTTCACTTCTAAATTAATATAGACAACTGATAGTAAAATATATTAACTTAAAAAATTCTTCTGATAGTTTTAAATTTATTATAATGTAATTTTGTATAATTATTTTTTTAAATGTTCTATAAGTGCCAGTTTTTTATGGCGTAAACCATTTAAAATTTTAGCAATAACTTTAATATTTTATTTTAACTTTATTATTATTTAACTATACTTTATTTTTTAAACACTTTTAGTAATAATAATTTTACGTAAGTTTTAAACTAAAGGCAGCTGTGAACGTTTAAAAACCGTGTATTTTTCTCGTGCAGAATTAAATTCGGTGTAATAAACCTATAACACAAAAACATATAAAATCTTACATGATACTTATTATAAAGTATTGATAAAGTCCTTTCAAATAAATGATAGTTCCCTTATATAAAATAATAGTTTAATAGGTTATACCGAGAAATTTATTAATTCGCGATTTTATACTTTCTTCCACTAAAACAGCGAATTATTTCTACAACATTTAACGTAAGAAATAAAAGTAACGTAAAACTGAGAATTATGACTCCATTTAACAATGGAATATATATATAAGTAAAACGCCCTTAAAAAAAAAAAAAAAAAAACATAAAAGTCTTAATTATGTTATCAAAACCCTTTATCTAAAATTTAATGATAAATGATATCATATTTTTCCTTAATATATATATATATATATATATATATAATATTAAAGTAACGTGAATATCATGATTAATGATACTACTACAAAGGCCAGATGCACACATTTGCATTTAAAAGACTTTTTCACGCAGAAGATTACAAGTGGCACTTGGCAAAAATTGATTTTAGTATAAATCAATCATACTCAAGGATTTCCTTTGTGGCTTATGGACCCTGATTCGAGATTATTTGTTTTTTACTTTAAAATAGGTGCTCATATTTCCATACCCATGAATCGGGCCGTGAATATACTTCTAACGCTATTTTGTTAAAAACAGACGCATTTGTCTTGACCCAATTTAATATAGTTTCTGAAGGCTTTCACGCGTTTTGGATATTTGATAACCATACTCCAGGAGGTAATACGATAGCCAAAATTTTCATTTATTTAATTTATCTTTTTGGTTCAACTAAGTTATATCAAGTATGAAAATACGTTTATCTGAAATCAAAAGATAAAATTTTGAAGAAAATTATATAACTTTTTAGATTATCATTTATCTGTATATTTAAACGATTTTTTTAAAGAAATTTCTATACTAACAATAACCTAATATAATAATAATACTTCCATAGATCAATCAATTATTTCACAATGGAATTGATGAAATCAGAAAATTAAAAATAATGAAAGAATAAGGATTTTATACAAATATCAATCAAATTACTTGTTTGATATTGGAAAAAAAAAAAAAAAAAAAAAAAAAAGCTCTTTCTCTCTCTCTTTTTTTTCTTTCTTTCTCTAAATTAATACAAATTTAGTCTATGCAAATGGAAATTTATATTATTACATAAAATAATAATTAAATATGTAATGTTATTAGTTTTAAAGTTTTTAAAGGTAAATTTAGTTTTTTTTAAAATATAAATTTGTAAAACCAAGCTATGTTTGATTTGCATTTCTAGCTTTCAAAATGAGATATAAAATTATTACGAAAATTATACAATATTTAATTTAATTATCGTATTTATATATTCTTAACAGTTTAAATTATTCTTTAATACGAAATTATTCATATTTTATATACAATCATTCATATTTCATATAAAAATTTTAAGTGTAAACATTTCACTACATATCATACAAGTTAATTAATTTTTGTTTCATAATAAATCTAAGAAATCCGAGTAGATGAATTAGTTATACTCAGCTAAATGCTTGTTGTTCAGTTAAATTTAAAATTAGCAATAAATCAAGTAGATAGTAATTTACTTACTAATTTGTTCAATCTTCACTTTCTTTTTGTTTACTTAATTTTTGTTTTTTAAAAATAGATTTCACACATAAATATATAACTTAGACTATTCTTAATCGCCAGCAAAATTCTTGAAATTCTTAAACATTTAGTGGTTAATTCAATATTAATTTATCTTTTGGACTTAATTAGACAAAAATTTATATGCAAAAATTTAAAATTCTGTCCGAATTAAAAGTTAAGCAAATTAGATTCAAGACGATTAAATTGTAAACGAAACAATTAGTTTATTTAAAATATCAAATCAAAATATTTTTCATAAAATTATTTTTTTTGCAAAGTTTTAGCTAGAAATTTAAAATACACAAACAAATATTATAGCATTCGTTTATTTATTTATTTTTTTTTTAATAATATAAATGCAATGCATTTTACTTTTTAATTTCACAACTTTCCTGTACACGCCAAGCGAATGAAATAAATCCAAGTAACTATCAAAATCGCTATGTTCCTAGAGCCAGTTTAAAAAGCTAACAGTAGTTTGTTTTTATTTTTTTCATTTACAACATAATCAAACTTCAAATTATTCTCAAGAGATTTGCATTAAATAACCCAACTAACAGCATATTTTTTTGTTATTTGAAGAAAATATAATATAAGAATTATAAACATACCTTGATTGCCAGAAAGCAAACGAACTTCTTTCTGTTATTAACAGAGATGATATTTAGGACAACATTTATGGTCTCCACCAGAAAAGAAAAGTAAATTATATTTATCTAGTAAAATATGAAGCTTGTCATCGGAATTCATTGATTACAAATTTTACTCCATTATCCGATCAATTACCATACGTAGCACAATTGTTTCACCAGTCTCATTAGATGCTTTTCGAAGATCTCCAGTTTTTACGCATACGCAAATTATCCAAGCTCATACTAGCCTTTTATTGATTGTTCATTCAGGGAAATAATCGTGATTCACAAATTTTAGCAGAAATGGGAGTGGTCAGTATAATACTGGCTATGGAAATAACAGGTGCAATATATTTTTACTTTATTCTATACAGTACATTAAAAAAAAAAAAAAAAAAAAAAGCATTGGAGTCTGGAAAAGTATTGGATTGGGATGGTTTTACACATTTTGAGATGTAGTACCTGAATATAATTTGACCATATTTGGAAAATTACTGTCTGCGTGAGTGTTACCAGTAAACGCTGTATGTCACGAATCGATGGAAGGAATTTAACAAAATTTGATATTTAGTTATACCTTGACTTACATTGGCGTCGATTAGGTTTTGGGGACTATCGTCCAACAATGGCGCTGTCATCCTCATTTTTCCTTATTTTTTTATATGACAGTATAGGACAAAAGTTTGTACACAATGTAAATTAATTTTAATCAACCATAGTGAAAAAAGTTAGACAGGAAAGAAAGATAGAAAACAAATGCATTTAGGAGCATCGCTTTTACACGTATATATATAGAAAACAAGCGAAATATTCTTACGAGATACTCGAAAGTACAAAAATTATTAAATATATTTTGACACGAAACGTGCACTTGTCATATTTTTTTTTTTTTTTTTTTTTTTTTTTTTTCGCAATAATAAATACAAGTATTTAACGAAATTAATAAAAATTTTGTAAATAAGTATCGTCTATTCCAAAGATATGCAACAACTATTTCAGGTCGAAATAAGTAAGCACGGCCTTTTATCAGGGGAAAAAAAAAGACATGACGTATAAATGCAGCACAAAAGCTGCTATGAAACTTGCTTCATAAAGGTAAGGGCTTACTTATTTTGACCCAAAACAATAATTGCGTTTCTTTGGAAATTATAATATTTACTTATAAAGTTTTATTTATTTATTTATTGATTTATTATGAAAGAGCTTTTACATCCTATATCGTTAGATTGGTTCGAACGCCTAAAAGAAAGGAAATTCGAAATATATATTATTCTGGTTTCATCTATGACATTTTCTACACCACATTATTTGTATTATGGTTGATATCTGAAATTTTCCAAATAAAGGGCTCTAATAAAATCTGGTCGACTAGTAAAATTGCATTGGTGTTGCCAGGGATAATTCCAGCCACCAATTAAGCTAAATATTAGTGAGTTCATACTTTTAAAACCAGTTATTTAGTAGTAGTGGTTATAGGTAAGCGAAACTATCATTGGAAATTTTATATCAATGTCAAGTGTATGCATACAGTATATGACAGCTACACAGATTGACGCCATTTAGAAACAATAACAAATGGTTTAATCCACACATATGAACAGATATCATAATAATAATCCGAAATTTATGTTTATCTACATAAAATGCACTGTAATATTTCAAAGCTTATTCATTTATTTAAAATTTAAATTGATTTTAAAAAAAATGGCTTAAAAAACTTTTGATTGCTTTATCTACTATCAAACAAAGACATGCGATGCGTTATAAGAACGTTGGAAAACTTACTTGATCTACATGAAATGTACTAGCATTTCAAAGTTCATTTATTTATTTTAAATGTAAATTGATATAACATAAAACTCTGTCTTAGAGCTCTGTTTATTTTTATTTATTTATTTATTTTTTTTTTTTTTAATATTCTTAAATTTTTATTTAAATATTAGTCCAGTAGAAAAAGTACCAGTTACTTTTTATACATAAAATTATTTGTAGATTAATTAAAGTAACTATTGACTTTTTTTTTTTTTTTTTTTTAATTATTATTATTTACTGTCATACAAAGACATATATGGTGTATTATAATAATGTTGAAAAACTTACATTTATGTGAATAAAATGTACTGTAGTATTCCACTTAATCAGAATTATTTATTCATTTTAAAATTAAATTGATCTAACAAAAAACTTGTCTTAGAGATCAGTTTATTTATTTTTAAACATTCTTAAATTCTTATTTAAATTTTAGTACAGTAGAAAAAATACCAGTTAATTCCTATACATAAAGTTATCTGTAGATTAATTAACGTAACTTTAAATTTCTTTATTTACTATCATAAAGACATATAAGGTGCATTATAATAATGTTGAAAAACTTACATTTATGTGAATAAAATGTACTATAGTATTGCAAATAACCTATCTTAGAGCTCAGTTTATTTTTATTCGTTCATTTTTTAACATTCTTAAATTTATATTTAAATTTAGTCCAGTAGAAAAAATACCAGTTAATTTTTATATATAAAATAATCGGTAGATTATTTAAAATAATTGTTGATTTCTTTATTTACTATAATAAATAATAATAATAATAAATAATAATAAAGTTATAATAATATTAATAACAATAATAAAGTTATGATAATAAAGTTATATTAATAACAACGTTATAATAACGTTACAAAACTTAGATTTATGTGTATAAAAAATGTTTGTAGTATTTGATTAGTCAGAATTATTTATTCATTTTAAAGTTAAATTGATTTAATAAAAACATTGGCTTACAGCTCTATTTTTTTTAAACTAATTTTTATTTAAATTTTAGTACAATATAATAATCATCAGTAAATGTATATTTACAAAATTATCAAAAAGCAACTTTTGATTGATTGCTTGCTACCAAAGATGTTACGAAGTAATATAACTTACATTCCCAATAGCAGAAACACGCATTGTTTTAGGTTCTGCAGATTAATTTAGCAGCTTAAAAATACTAATATACATTATGTCTCTACATTACAGTATTTATTGTATCTTTTTAATTTCTTTTGGAAGTTCTACGTATTTTATAGATTGCTAATATCTGATACCAGAGTTGGTCCTGCATTCCAAGATTGCAGTTAACTTTTGTTTTCTGGAAATAGATACAGGAAATTCTGCTACTGGGCTTACATTTACGTTCATAAAAATTATTATACCTAGCTTATCCAGAATTATTTAATTAATTATTTTAAATTTATCAAACAAAAAATCATGGCTTAGAGTTCTGGCTTTTTTTAACGTTTTTAAACTTTAAAATGTTTGTTTAAATTCTAGTATAATAGGATAATCATCAGTAATTCTCTATACACGAAATTATCAAAAAGCAACTTTGGGTTGTTTCATTCATTTATATCTCCACCCTATAAAGAAATATATATATATATACAATTTTAAATAACCATACATTATGACATTACAAAAATTTTATTCATGAATTATTGCAAATGAAGAATTCATTTCTGAAGAAATGATAGCATATGCTATAAAATATATATCTAAACCATGAAAAAACTGATTATTAAAAATACGTGTCTTGTTTGAGGAAAATATATAAAGCCAAAAAATTGTGAATAACGGAGATATGCATGAATTGGCGATGCATAGGGTCGAATGTTGTTCTCACAGGAAATTGCTACACATGTAGATTTTTTTTTGGGCGAGTTTATTTTCGGTAAAGCAGAGAGTTCTCGGAAAACTTCACTATCTTGTTAGTTTAATCGCAGTTCAATTACATGAATCATTCAGGCAAAAATCGCTTTTTATAATTTTAATGTTATTTTGAGATTTCCTCTGTTTTATCTCTATCAGAATTAAACAAAGGATCAAAAAGCAAATTTAAAAAACAAATGTTTGTTTCATCGATCAAACTATGTTTGCAACGATTTTAATTGAACTATTAAACATTATTAAAGATGTACTGAGATTTTTATTTTTATCAGTTAAGGTTTCTGCCCACTTTAAAATCATCGTTTACTTTATAATGCATGTATGTACATATTATTATTATAATTATTACTATTACCTATTTTAAACATGTAATAAAATAACCTTCAGGTATTTTTGGTTTTTACAGCAATTGAAATTGATATTATTAATAAGAAAATCTTAGCTTGCTTTGGTAGCCACGTTCGAAATTATTATGTTTGAATTAATGAGTATTTAAGTATTTTCTCTTCGATTAAAAAATGAAACAAGTTTATTATTCCGATATTTCTCTGCAGGTTTTCATAGTAAGCTTTATGCAATCGAATATCTTAGCTAATGCCGTCACAAGAGACATGAACAATGCTGTGAATAAGAGTTGTCACAAAGAAATATTCACATCCACTAAAATATACCAGAATTGGCAATGGACTAGATTACAAAAAATCGTGGACTGAAACGTTCGCTGTTAGTCACTTATAAATGTATCGCTAATAATATTACCGTTTTTGAAGTGTTATTCCGGAGAGACACACTGAGAAAAAAAAATATACCGCCTTCATCTGGAATGAATAAGTGGCCATTTTCTAAATCCCTAAACTAGAAATAGATTTCCGAGCAATGCGCATAAGGCACGCCAACAAACTGAATAGACTAAATGATCGAGAATTTCTAGTCTACACATTTCTAGATGGTGAAACAATATTCTGAATCTTTTGTATTGCGATAAATTCTATCTTGATTTTTTAGAATTGGGTCATAAACCAAGATTATAGTTGCTGAAACCCACCTCTTGTATTCGCATTTATTTGCAGAGATTTTTAAATAACTTTGCCCTCGGGAATATAGGCAAACGGTCTAGAATTCTAATAGGGTTTTTTCAAAAGGGACTAGAATTTATAAGGATGACATGGAACTATTTTTTCTAGAGCCACAATTTAGATTCTAGATGTCAGTTACAGAATTTTTTCTCCGTGCACTCTGGCAAAAAATTAAAAGTATTGTTTCGTAGTATATGCAGACTAAATAATCGAATGAAATTAAAGATCAATATTTTCCTAGAAATCGCAGAGTGAAATTTCTATTTTATAACATGTGTATATAGATAATGGCCAATGATTCTACCCAAATGGTCTTGTTACCTTTTTTTTTTTTTTTTTTTTTTAAGAAAAATCTTTTTTCGAAATACTTTTAGAATGATGAAAATAGGTATTGTTCATTAGCCTAGAAACATTATCAACAAGAAAGTAACTCGTCTGAATATAATTATTTATTTAAAAAATATTTTTAGTAAAATGAAAGGTTTTCTTTTTAATGAAATTTGTGTAGAAATTTGTGAATATTTCAAAAACTTTCACATAAAAAATAAATAAATAAAAATAAATTACCATACCAGCAGGTGTTTAGAAGTATGTTATTTGAAAGGATTTTCAAATGTTTTTATCTGAATTTGTGTATCGAGTTTGGCGCATTTTTTTTTTTAATTAAAATTCGGCTAAAACTTTAAGCATAAATTATTTCACAATATCCATGTTTCAAATGTTCTTTTAAATATTCCGGAGGTTAACAATTACTTTGCTAGATTCAAAGTTTCTTACTGCATATAAGTTTATTAAATAAAAATAATAATGTTCTCATATGAATGAAAAACATAACATCAAGTTCAATCTAAACATCACAAGTTCTAGGCCATGTTATAAAAAGAATAAGGTTAAATACACTTAATTTTTTTTTTCACTGTTAACTATAATCCATTTCCACTTTGTTGATATATGCCAACATTACGTCATGAAAACATTTTTTTTTTTTTTCATGCTTTCAGTAACTAACGGCAAAAGAGACATCCAAAGTAAGCACAATGTGATTGGCTGAGCTATATTTACACTGTTACTTTACAGAAAAATTCAAGGATGGTCAAACACCTACGGTGTCGCATAATGTTGAGTAAGTTGTTAAGTTTGTTTCTTTAGAACTACATTTGAAAGTTAGTTTAAAATGAGACACCAAAAGTAAATGTACTCTAATGACATTTAAGTGCAACTTAGTTATCTTCATTCTTTATTTTGTATTATTCATCATAAGTAATTTGCATTTTTCTAAGCCCCTCACCCCCTCTTTTACTCACAGCCAGGATAAAGCAATATTTTAAATCAATATATTGATGCCTGTGTTCATTTTTGGATAAGTAAAACTCTAAAAGAAAAATACATAAGTAGCATGCTTCTGTTCAAATAGGCTTAAAACTATAGTTTAATAGCTTATAAATTTATGAAGCAGTTTGAAACCAAATAAGGCTTAAGTTATACAGTTTCCATATTTCATGTGTAAATCCGACCCTGACGGTGTTGCTATTTAACCAAATTATTTAAAATAGCAAATAGTACTTGTTGTAAACACCTGAATTTATTAATCTTCGTTATAAGCTTAATAGATGTAATTCCATTTAATTAATCATATTCCAATACAATATTAGCATTTTAATTATTTATTTTATTAGTGCGAAATAAAAAGGATATAAACAATTGCATGTTAGATTAATAATTTTAGACGCGTCAAATTTGCCATTATTCCTTAAAAAAAAAAAAAAAAAGAAAAAAAAAAAAAAAGGACCGGCTTTCTGTACATGAGTTTCTTTCTACATTTTCCTTACTCCCCCAACCACTGCAGCTTAGAATTAAAGGAAGCGAGAGAGAGAAGAAAAAAAATCTGGTGTGTAACAGCCACATGACTTCCATTACCCAGATTGAGCTATTTATACAGGACGCCTATCAATTTTCCTGAACTAACCAACTATATCATTCGAAAGGACATCTAATAGAGTGTTTATATAGCAAGTTTAAAGAAAATCGTTAGAGCCGTTTTTGAGATACGGACTTACGGTCCCACTTCCGGTTTCCGATGTCCCACTTCCGGTTAAACTCAATTATTGACAGGAAAACAATAATTACATACGAAAGCATATTTAAAGGTGAGTTAAAATGGCGAGTTTGAAGAAAATCCGTACAACCGTTTTTAAAGGAACGCCTTTGCGAGGCCTGAAATTGAGCTATTTATACAGGACGCCTATCAATTTTCCTGAACTAACCAACTATATCATTCGAAAGGACATCTAAAAGAGTGTTTATATAGCAAGTTTGAAGAAAATCGTTAGAGCCGTTTTTGAGATACGGACTTACGGTCTCACTTCTGGTTTCTGATGTCCCACTTCCGGTTTTTCAATTTTCACCAAAATTTGGAATTTTCATCAGTACACCATACGTATTTCAATTCTAAAGTTTTGTAGCTCTATCTTTATTAGTTTCTGAGCTATAATAGCCAGAAGATTCTCCACATACATACATACATACATACACACACACATACATACCCACTGACCAATTGCCAAAAACCACTTTTTTGGACTCAGGGGACCTTAAAACGTGTAAATCAGGTGAAAACCCGATATCGAATTTTCAGACCGAAAACAATACTTCCATTACCTACGGTAGTAGGGTAATGGAAGTAAAAAGTAACACCGTGAAAACTAACAAATTAGAGCATTACCGTTCTTATAGAGTAGTATGAACGGCAATGATTAGAGTAAGTAAAATGTATCAAAGTACGAGAAGGGTAGTCAGAATATTTCAACCGTATTTTTTTTTTTTTTTTTCTGAGATTTTCAGCCTAGCATTACACAAAATTACATTTTAATTGAAAACATCTTTTAATTAAATAATGTAAGTGGTAAATAAATTTCAACTTCAACGTCAAAAAATAATATCCAAATCAGTACCATTTTAACTGATGCGAGAAGAGTACAAATAATGCAAAATAAATTTTAACATCATAAAAAAAAGTAGTGACCAATCTATTTAAATAAATAATATAATGAAAAAATGAATTATTACACTGATGTGAGACATCATTATTTTCTAGCCATAAGAATTATAAAAGCGAATCACGTTACAGTTTTCCATGAAATAAAATGGTTGAGGATTCAAGGAAAGTGGATAGAATATGATTGTTTTTGTAAATTTAGAGCTAAACCTAAAAATAAAAGATCGGATCTAATAATGCTGTTTACTTCGCTTACTTCGTTATTATTATTGCTATAGAAAATGTTTTTTGGTTTCGGATTGTCTCTTTGCATGTAAACTAATCTTGTTAAGCGAATGAGGATTAAAGTTACACAAGTTAAGAGGGAAAAGGGCAAAATGCATTTTATTATAATTATTATTTTCGACCAATTGAGCATGATATATATATATATATATATACATATATATATTTCATTATTTAACATTTTTTCTTAAGAGTTCTCTGGGACTTATCAAACTTCAAAAATTTAAATTTTTTTTCAATTTTTAAATAAGTTAAACTTCATAGTTTTTTACGCATTTCGATGCTACGATTATTGAAATTCCCATTAGAAAGCTGGACATGGTAAAATAAATTAATGCTCTCCAATAACTATCTGTGGTAATTTTTATCTTTAATTGTAATATTCGCAGCATTACTATTTTTAAACTTTTACGCAACAATATGTTTAGCTTGCTGTATAATCAGCTAAAGTAGAAAAAAAAAAAAAAAAAAAAGAAAAAGAAAAAAGAAAAAGAAAAAGAAAAAATGTGTATAATGTTTAAAATTCTAATGGTTCTCATAAAACAAATTAAATTATAATGTCTTCGCTGTACGACATTAGAATAATTATCAAAACAAAGATCCTTAATGCAAATTATTATTATTATTATTATTATTATTATTATTATTATTATTCGGTTAAAAAGGTTTTGAGTTGTCGTTGTGCAGGTTAAAGTATGTTCTCCATTAGGATCTTTCAAAGGAGGCTTAGCCCACATTTGCAGAAAATTCGGAGATAATAACGGTAAATTCCGAACAGCTAGGCTGACGAGTCCCACCTGGCATCGAACCCAGGATTTTCCGTCTACCAGCTTTAAGAGCAAGATTTCTCGGCAACTGAAGGAGCAAGAAGGTTATGAGGAAAAGAAAAAGAAAGAAAGAAAACTTTTAGAAGTTGGCAACATATATTAATAATATATATGTTTTTTTCCTTATTTTGAATCCTCTTTTTAATAAAATTTTAAACACTTATTAACAAAATCTGTATGCTACAATGAAACGTAAATTTAAGCCATCATAAACGCTCGCAACTTTCTCTTTCCTTTACTCTATCGACTTTCTTCTACCATAATAGTGACACAGATGAGAGAGAGAAAGAAAGACGGGGGAGAAAATCTTTTTTTCTTCTTCCACAGGATTTCCCCGATTACAGAGATCAGCGATATATTCTTCCTCACATGTTTCACCTGCCACTACTTTCACTTTTTTTATTGGTCTCTTGAAAAAATAATGGGAAATCAAAAAATCAATCGATTCCCTTGTGCCTTGCATCCCCAGCAATTAATGTAGAATTCCGCGAAATCAAAATGGGGACAGACGTGGCTGTAACTGGGTCAGGGTTCAGGTGAAAACGTGAATATCTGCACGCATACTCCATCTGCAGATTTTGAAGAGAAGGGTTAAGAATTATTGATGATTATGAAGAAAGAATAATTGTAGCGTGGATGCTCTAAAGGTTTTAGAGGATAAACTCATCATTTATATTCAACTGAAATTACTCTGATGTAAATGAACGAAATATTTAACAAAATGTAGCAACCAATCCTTAAAAAAATTGTTTTGTTAAGGGGATGGTGGAAGTTGCAAAACTGTTTTTGTAAATTATTGTCTTAAAGTAATGAAATTCTGCATACATATGCATGTAAATATATCAATATCAACTGCATTAAATTTTCTCGATTATAATTTAACAATATATTCTAAACTGTTAAAAATAAAATCTTACATTTCACTAGACAAAAACTGTTCCAATTAGCTGCACCCAATATTCTGGTGCAATGTTTTACCATTTTAATAGTGCAATTTCAGTAGTAAGCACTACTGAAATGGTGAAACTTTGCACTAAAATATTGGTTGCAGCTAAAAATGCCTATTTAGCCCTATTCTTTTGGTGAACTATTATTTTTAACAGTGTTAATATATTTCTATATTATTTTATAAATTAATTAAAAAAACAATTTTATATTTGAATGATGAAATTTAAAGTAAAATTTCAATATTCAAATATAAAAATATTTTTAAAAAAATTGATGAAGTCAACTAATTCAAAAAGTAATATCCACAATGTATAAATAATGCATAAATAATATGTTTAGAATATATAATTAAACTATAATAATGTAAAATCTCGGGGAAAAAAAAAATAAAAATAAATAGTTCACAAGAAATGTTTTAAAATTTTTCCAAAAGTAAATACATAAAACTTTTATTTTGTTTTATTTTTTAATCAAAGCAGTTTTTTAGAAATTTTAGTCTACTTAATATTTATGTTTCAATGCAAACGTATGCAAATTTTCATAATTCTTAGACAGTAATTTGCAAAAAAATGAAGTAAATTTGAGATCTATAAAAAAGAAGAAAAAATGATGATGATTACAAATTTAGTAACTAGACCAAATAACAAATTACGTGGATGATGATTTAAATCTTTAATAGATAAAGAAAAGGAAAGATGCAATTTTAAAGTGAAATGATACCAATAAAAGAAGAATGTATCAAAATTATTAATGATTTATTAAGGGAAAAACGGAAAATTATAAGCAAGATTGAATAAATAATCAATCATCCTTTCTTGGTGTAATAGGAGCAAACATTTTTCAAAATCAAATTTCAAAAACATCATTTTAAACTACAGATTAAAAAAAAAAAAGAAAAAGAACTGTAATAAAAAAATATTAAGCTTCATTAAGAATTTTTAAGTAGAACTCAAGCTTTTGACTTGATAAAAATTAGACTTGTGTACAACATGTACAGCTTCTATAAAGAATGGGAAAGTGTATGAATGATTGTTTAACATACCGTGGCACATTTATTTATTTATTTATTCATTTTTTTTTTTCAACGAAAGTTTCTATTTTAACCTTCCATTTAGATGAAAACAACTCTTTTTATATTACAATTTTAAATACAAAAGAGGTGTCAGTTTGTCAAAAAAAAAAAAAAAAAAAAAGACGTTTAGACAGCGATTCTAAGGACGATTGTTTACAAGTGTAGGTGTATACATGTAGGTGTTAAATTCGATTGTCTACGCGAAAGTTCTAGGCCTGGATGCAGGTCCTTCGCCGAGGATTTTTCTAATGGGTCCCAGCCCGTATCCAAGTGAGTTTCAGAGAAAAACGCAAAAAAATGACCAGGCTGACGAGAGTGATTTGGGTTTGAATTAGACATTTCTCCTTTCTATCAGCTTGAGAACAGAACCTCTTGGCCACTGCTGGGGGCGTTTATAATTGGAAGTGATAAATTCTTCTGCACAGGAATATGATGTAGTATACAGCAGAGCTGACTACCCTAAACTTGTTAATTCGTTGAATGATTTTTTTTTTTTTTTTTCTATTTCTCAAATCAGAAATATTTTACGTAGAGACATCAATATGTTTAGAAATTCTATACCACAGTGCGTTGGAGTGAAGTTTAAACGAAATATTATTTCGATTTAATATTTTGTTAAGCAAAAGAAAAATGAAAGAAAAAATGAACAATATGTAATCTAATATATATTGAAATTTTCTATCTTCATAGTCGGGTATCAAAATGAAATTTTCTTTTACAGGAATTGGCATTAATCTGCTGCAATTTTGTTTTATTTCAAGAGTTATAAAAAAGTATAAAGCTATTGATGTCCCCCCCCCCCCCCCCTTCATTTTCCCAGACGACGTTAGGTAGCCTTGAAATAATGACAAGTTATTATTCGGGTTAATCGAACTTTTTTTTTTCTGATTAGAGCGTTATAGACTCATTTTCATAATACACCCATTCTTTTTATTATTATTATTTTCTCCCCTAGCTGTGAACGAATCTATCAAAGTATTAATTATCAATAATCTTCTGAAAGGATTATTTGCTACATAATGTATCGCATCGGCAGCAAATAATCTTTGCTACCTATACTTGTGTCAAAGAATTTTAGACATAAATATGATATGCATTTTTTCATGAACATTTATAAATTTTATCTCATACATAACTATCTAAGACTGGCATATCGTCTTTCAACAATTAATGTTTTGAACCAAGATCGAATGAAGAATAAAACACACTTACTTAATCCGTGAAACACGTATTCCTGTGATTATAAGTTTCTATAGGAAAAAATGGCATTACTGGAATTTCATCCCCCCCCCCCCCCAATAAAACTAGTAAATTTCCTATAAATTGTAAGTGATAAAATATCCACATACTCGATAATTGTTTAAAGTTTACATAATTAAGCATAACTTTTCACGCGTCATTCCTTTTTCGTTACACTCGTGCCTATCTTTTTTTCCCCTGAAGAAAAGTTGTGCATAATTATTTCGAGCCGAAATAATTAATGCTTTTTTAGGAAATTTAAGATGTCTATTTACAAAATTCTTATTCTTCAAGCATTTATGTTAGTTTTTATACAATAAATTTCTTACTTCATTGTATGAAGCTAGTATTAAAAATGGGTGTTTGTATAGAAGTTAATATCGATTCATTCAACGTTGGTCGTAGGAGGCCTAGATGGAATGCCCTCTGTGTGGGTTTTTAAAAAGGGACCTAAACAATGATTCTGGGGAGTATCTGAGAAAACCACGGAAAATTCCAAGCAGCTAAGCCGAGGAGCGCGACCTGGATACGAACCCGGCAGTTCAAGTGAGGAACATATTAAAATTGAGAAAGACATTACAAAATAATAGATCCTATTTGTAGTATAGTATTTTCTTAGGGGAAAAAAAATCTAGAAGAAATTTTTGTTTAGAGATTATCTGAAAAAACTAACACAGTCAATCTACTTCATGCTCATATAATCGAACCCATGAATTTCTATTTCCCGTTTTATGTTTGGAATTGGTTTCTAAACACAGGTGGCTTTAAATTTCAAACGAATTACACTATGAATGTAAAATAAACTATAAATGTATAATTGGATACATCAGTTAGTAAAATTGAATATTTTCATTAAAAATTAACAACTACTTTAAATTTCCTGGAATATGTTTTTTCATAGAAAACGAGGAAGTTGGAAATTTTGAAATATCCAATTGCTGAATCGCCTACATAACTTTCCACCTGCATATTATTAAACTTACCCACTGAGGTTGCAACACAATACTGTTAACGACTTATTCATAGAGAGAATATGTAAGCAACAAAAAAGCATCTTCATATGTAACATTATCTCGAAGATGGTCAAGAGGAAACATAAATTTATCTCTATTTCAGACAACCAGACAATGAAGTGGCTGAAAAGACATCATCAATCGATACGTCTGAGAAACGCGACACTGAACGACTGAACTTACGGAATTGGGACGAGAAAGACCAAAAGAATCGAATGTGTCTCACTAAAACGTCATTTAGACGGAGGTAACGCGAAAAGCGAAAGGAAAGAAGAGTTCAGCAGAGCACTCAAATTATATTTGAATAATTTATGCCAAGACGGAAACCTCGTAATGAAAAGAGAAAAAAAGCTGACAGTAACTTTTATGTTTTTAAGTAAAATTTCTTCGGTTATTTAAATAATCGATGCATTTTTATTCTTTATTTAAAAAAAAAAAAAAAAGCTCGAATAATATCAACCGAAAGAAATATCACTACTTAAAAATACTAAATAACTGAATAATTGTTAGAACAAATGGGAAAAAAGAAAAATAATAGATATTTCCTAACAAAAATATATATATATATAAAGAGAAGTGTCTGTCTATCTCTCTCTCTGCTCTCTGTGTCTGCGCTCTCTGATCGTACTAAACGTTATCGTATTAAACTACTGATTGTACAGCTACAAAACTTGACAGAAGGGTAGCTGGAATCTTGCAAGGTGTATACCTCACCGAGATTTTTTTCGAATTTCGAAAATACATTTTGTTAATAAATTTTTTTTTTCCCCGATTTTATCCATTGACTTTTCTGTTTCATGATCTAAAATCTATTCGTCTGCTAAAATCTATTCGGCTATTACACTTTTTATTTTTTATTTATTTAAGTCATTCATTAGAAGGCAAAATATTTTTTTTTTTTTTTAACACTTTCCTACAAGGTTAATGACTTTGGTTTGTTTGTCTGTCCATTTCTATGAGGTATTTCTATAAACCAAATATTAATAACTTTGCACAAATCTTAATGAAATTCAAATATGTTATTCATATGCCATCCCCCCCCCCCAAAAAAAAAAAAAAAAAAAAAAAAAAAAAGTTTCTACAGAACATAGTATGATTAGCATGATTTAAAGGGTCACACAAAAATATTCAGTTACATAAAAGGCTATTATTGGAAATTTGCTGGAATTGTATTTTCGTTTATATTAAGTATTTTTAACGCTTTCTAACAATTGTTAAATGTGAATATGATTTCAATTTGCGTATCTGACTGTTCGACTGCTGTCCATTTGCTTGCCCCCAGCGTCCGTAAATATTTTCAGAATTTAAAAAAAAATGATATATGTTATTCAAGTTCACCTATTTAAAATGGCAGTAATAGGTTCTGTACAACTGGTTTGTATACAGGACACTCAAAAAATGCCAATGCATTGCGTTTTAGGACATACCATTTATAAATAAAGACATTTTTAAAATAACTTTCTACTGCAAAAATCATAGAAAGATCTCATTTATTATTAATTTACTAAAATAATCTTTTGTATAGAATATGATATGGTTAACTTTCAGATTTACAGGGCTACACTAAAATATTCAGATACATTAAGGGCTGCAATTTGAATTTAAGGGCTGCATTTTCTTTTGATTTAAGCATTTTTAACACTTTCCAACAATATTTAAGTATAATTATGAATACAATTAATCTATCTGTATGCCTTTCAGTCCTTCTATCTGTCCGTTGGGTGATAACGTAGGCAAAGAACATTGAAAGTTATACGATACAACAAAAGCGTACAGATGAAAAGTGTTAATAATGAATGCGTATCGCATAATTTTTCTTTCTTGTTTGAATTTACTATATTTACTGAAACCAAATGATAAAACCAAATTAAATATTAAATATATTGAATTTCAAATATATATACTATATATATATATTCATAACACTTATGTTTATGTGTAATTTTTATAATGTTATAAAACCTTTTTATTTTTCATTTATTTAATTAAATCCTTTAAAACGTATTTTTATTTATTTATTTATTTATTAGTACAAATGATTAAATTTATTAAAATTTTTAAGTTTAATTAAAATTTATTTATTTTTTGTTTTTTTTAAATTCCTTTTAACGGAAAATCTGCTGTTTCTTTAGTTATTATGTATGCCGGAATCATATCGTAATAGTGTAAAGAGAGAGGGCTATAAAATACCATGGTGCATAAACTAAAATATTTAATAGATGCTCAGACACAGTCATCTTTAAAATTATAGTTGTTCAATAATAGCAGCTCCACCTGTCGTCGATAAATATCCAAATTAAAGTGTCCGGGAAAGACCTTACTGCAGGCAGTGGGAACCTGAACCCGATGCAGTTGCGGGCCAGAAAAGAGCTGCTGTAGGCAGCAAGTACCTGAAGCAAAGTTTAGATCGATTTCAAAGTAATTATTATTATTATTATTTACTTTTTTTCATTTATAAAGTGATATATAAATAAAAATAGTTTGATTCTTTTGAAAATTCATTTAAATATAGTGACCAGCGAAACTGGCGTAGCCTGCTAGTAATAGTTAATACGGCAAAATACGTAACTGTGGTAAAATATCTGTGTTATTTATTTATTTATTTTTTATTTTATTTTTTTACATATACCTGAGCCTTGAGAAATACATACACACACGCAGAAACAAAAGATCTTTTATAACTTTATAATTTTTGTTATAGTTTTTAAAATTTAATTTACTAAATATCACAGACGAACACACTAGCATACTTGCACTCGCACGATAATTTGAAATTAAAACATAAAAGAATTTAAGGGAAAAAAAATACATATATAAATATCACACCATTGGTAAGCTGTCCAAATTAATATGACAAGAAGAATAAAATATGTGCATAAAAAATTTTCTAAAAGAAAGCGAGCTTTAATTATATGTAATATGAAATTTTTTAAAAAACAGATCTATTCTGTTTAGAGGAAACAGTTAACTGAGACAAAAAGAATTACACATAGGGATATGTTCAGCTATTTACATAAAACTCATAGTAAAATATTTGGAGATTTAAAATAATTTAAAATTTGTATGAAATATTTTGAAATCTGGCATTATTTTGCACTCTTTTCCCCATAAAAGAGATATTTTCATCACTAAAATTACTTTTTCCTTCTTTAAAATACATTATATGGATATACAAAACGGATAGATTTTATGACAGCACATGATTTAAGAAGTTATATAATGTAAAACAAAAATAAATAATTTCAACGTCCCTTGTCCTTTTAAATTTTACGTCATTCTACTAAAAAATTATTAATATAACGATTACGATAAAAAGCAATAAAAAAAAATTATCACATAAATATAATTACGTAATTCAAATATGAATAATATTAATTCAAATTTTATACGTTTCCCAAACATTAGGATAGAACATTGAAGCCTCTCTTTAAATTTTTTCATTTCGACCATGACACACTGGAGTTCGAATCCAAACCGACTCAAAGTTTTCAGTTTAAAAAACCAACAAAACATTTCTTGTTTTTAACTGATAATTGTAATCATTCTTTTATTCTTTCTTTCTTTTCTTTACTTTTTTTTTTTCTTCCTTAAGGGAAAGAAAAAAAAAAAAGTATTTGACATAAAATGCGAATTTTCATATACGTTGGCTTTGGGTCGAATTGGATCCGAAAACAGGAGAAAAGATAAACAATTTAGTTTCTTCTCTTCCATTGAGGTTTTTAATTCCCTACCGCGGCAAACAAAGTATTTTTGAAACGTGTGAAGGAAACGTTTATATCAGTTCAGCCAAACGAGCAATAAATGTTAGACATAATAAATTTCCACCCTCATTTGAACTTTTTTCTTTTGACATCGTTAATGTAAATAAAACCGTAAATCTACAGATTAGTTTGTATAATTCAGTGTATTTTAACCGCGTGAATCACTACCTATAAGACAGATAGTCATCTGTTGCCAGATAGGACAGAATCCAACTCTTTGACACGATTTGTGACGCAGTCTTTATTTCTCGGAAAACTTGACAAAACAAAAGAGAGGAGGAGCGAAAAAAATGCTAATACTTTCCGAGGAAATGATTGAAAGCCCTTACTAGGGAAGGTGTAAGACACGCCCTTATGATTCCATGAGTGCAAATCTAGCGGATATTTAGAAAAAATCGATGCACATATTTTCTTATAAAAGACTATTCGCGAAGATATTTCTCATATTATAAATAATTAAATGTTCAAGTCCAACAATTTACCAAACCATTTTTATATGGGAATAGTACACGAATTAAACAAGAATTATTAAAATGTGGGAAAGATTCTAATGTCTATCAAAAAGCGTGAATCTATAAACAGATTGTCCACGGGGTATTTTCCTATTTTAAACCGTAAACTTTGCCTTTTGGGGTTTCTCAAAAGAGTAACATTAAAAAAAAAAAAAAAAAAAAGAAAAAAAAAGAAAGTATTTTACGCGTATTTGTGATTAGATCAACTAAATTTTATTCAGCAATCAATGAAGTAATTGCTTTTAGTGTATATATAAGCCGGTGGCACATAAAGTATCTAACACGAATAATAACAGGAGATTTGGCATTGGAATATTAAAACACGAATAAACTACTACGTCAGAAACGCCAAAAGAAAAATATTTCCGATGCATACAGCTATTTCGGTAGCCTTAAGCGTACCATCTTCAGTGCATAAAGAATTCTGAATCTGGAGAAAAGCTCGTATATATAGGAGAGGGACCGAATTTAGTTCAACCAATAGGATTACGCGAAAGGTGGAGTGTGTGGCCAATAGGAATTTAGGAATGTTAACTGTGTAAACAGCAGAAAAATTAAGAAAATGTGGACTGAATGTAAAATTTCCAACAATCAGACAAATAGGGAGCAGCGAAATCACAATTTACAAGTTTTTTAAAATTTTTATAAATATGAAAAGCTTCAAAGATATCGAGTTCATGAATGGATTTAGGTCTGCAAATTATTTTAGCTGAATTAAATTTAAAATTATGATTTTCCTCCCAGCAATGTTTAGAAATAGCCGATTTATTGGTTTCTTGTTTGCGGACGTAATTCGTATGTTCTTTTAGACGAAATTTAAGACTGCGTTTAGTTTGGCCATTATGATAAACCACACTGACAGGAAATACTATAAATGCCCCAAAAATTATGCATGTCAATGGGATCTTTTAACTGAGAAAAGGTGAGTTTATTGGAAGGCGAAAATATTATTTTAAAATCATATTGTTTGAGAATTTTAGCTATGGTTCGACTGGATTTAGGAAAATAGGGTAAAACAATACTGATATTAGAAGAGACTGATTTAGAAGACGAAATACGATGGAGTTGTAATTTTTGGATGGCTTTGTCTATAACGGAAGGGTCATAACCTCTGTCAATTGCAATGGCTTTCAGGTATTTAATTTCAGATTTTTATGAAATAGGGTTTGAACAAATATTAAGGGCACGGTTTACAAAAGTATAGAAAGCAGCCATTTTTGGGTTAGGTGGGTGACATGAACGCGCATGGGGAGGAAGGGAGACTGCAAAATTTTTACGATAGACGGTGGTTGAAAATCCATTTACAGTGCGAGAGACGAGGTTATCAAGAAATGAAAGGGAGCCATTATTTTCTATTTCATATGTAAACTGGATATTGCTGTCAATTGAATTTAAAGTTTCTAAGACATGGTCAATATTGTGACGAGATATGTCGATAAGCGTGAAGGTGTTGTCAACGTAACGGGTCCAAAAAGGAAAAGATATTTTCTTTAAAAGCTTGCTTTCGAAATAGTGCATGTAAATATCTTCGAGAATTGGGGAGAGAGGGGAACCCAAGGCTAAACCTTCAGACTGACGATAGAATTTATTTTGGAAAGTAAAAGTGGCTTGTGATAAACAAATGCGTGTAAGAGAAATTAATTCTTGTATTTAAAAAGATGTGAAATGAAATACTCATGTGGAATCAGCCAGGACAACGGTTTGATACGGCATTTGTTGTCGAGCGGCATACAGCTATTACACAAGGTGTAACAGTGTGAGGAGCGATCTGTTGGGACACACATCATCTCAAGTCGTTTTTCAAGGCACTATGATGGCTCGCAATTATGTGTACAGCATTTTAACGCCGATTGTGCTGCCTATTCTATGAAGCCGCCCAGGTGCCATTTATCAGCAAGACAACGCTCGACCATATACTGCTCTACTCTCCCAACAATGTCTTCAAGGATATGACGTACTCACATGGTCTACCAGGTCATTAGACCTCCCGCAAATAGAGCACGTCTGTGACGTGCTAGGAAGGCAACTGCAGCCGTGCTGGAATGCTGGTGAATTAACTGCTCAGTTGCAAAGGTTATGGCATAATCTTCCGCAGGGGGATATAAATGACCTAAGTGATTCGATGCCACGCCGTGTTTCGGCTTGTATAGCTGCCAGAGATGGCTTTACTACTTACTGATTTGTAACTGTTTTCATCCCATAACTTCTTAATAAAACGATCTTTTGTTCTGCATTTTTAATCATTTGTTTATCTCTCCATATACTATACAAATATGTTAAATTTCATAATTGTAGCTCATTTCCTTCTGAGTGTATTTTTAAAAATTTGTTTAAAAAATTTAGTAAAAATTGAGTTGGGGATTTTTTTTGGAAAAAACCCTGATTTGGTGAAATTTGAAGGCCGGTTTGGGGAAATTGACTGTCAATCACTTAATGAGTTTATATAACTTGTCAAAATTATCTTCTGTAGAGAATGGTGCGCAACCAATAAATCCGAGAGAAGAAAAACATAATATTTTTAATGAAAATACCATGAGAATTATGGGAATAATCTAGGATAAGACAATCTGGAGAATATATGTACGTATTTTCGTGTGTATGTTGTATGGATGTTCTTAAGGAGCTAAACTTTTCCGGTAAACAAGTAAATAAATATCTGGAGGATGTAAAATAACCATGAAAAATATGGAAATAATATACGAAATATTAAATAGATAAACTTCTACCGAAAAGTATCATTTGGAATTTTTCTATAACTCCTAATAAGACAACAGGAGGTATTCCTTTTAAATTCCAGGATTCCAACTGAAGATTGTTAAACGATCATGTTAATCTAAATTATCATGTAAGAACTTATCAATTAACAGCAGCTAATCTCCTCAAATAAAATAAAATTCGTTTCTTTAAGTTTATAAAAGCCTATAAAAGGATGCCTGCAAAAGATTAGGTAGACATCAAATGTTCCTGTGACAGTAACCGTATGAAACCACTTGAATGATAAAATATATTTATATATATATATATTTGATCAGTAATGTTAACATTTCTAACTGAGCTTGGAGCATTCAGTGTGGTCAAGTGAGCCTCTCTATTTTTAATTATTATCACGAATTTGCAATATTTCCTTATCAGATATTAGATATCTTTTGTGCACGAATAAAGTTTTTAAAATAATAAATTGGTAATTGCGTCTTTATTATGTATTTAACACTGTTAACACGTTGAGTGCCATGTCAGCCATCGTTGGCTGACACGGAACTTTCCGTTTGGGCCGCGACAACCACCGGTGGCTGACAGCGTAAATTATGATATAAAGGCTTGTCAACCATCAGTGGCTGACAGTGTAAAATATGATATAAAATTAAAAAAATTACATTGTTTTAAGTAATTACTGAACATTTATTTAAATATACTTAATTTTTATTTATTACAGGATATCATTAAAGCATTTTAATGGATTTTATTGAAACACGGTAAACGTAACACGCTTCTAAGCAGCCCGCGTGGCCTGATGGGGATTTCCTTAAGAATTCGCGTGTCGCTCAACGTGTTAAAGGGGAAAAAACAAATTTTAAAGTACAGAAATTACTAAAGTTAAGTGCACAAAATATTAGAATATTTTTTAATTAATGACCGATGCTTAGTTATCAGTTTTGAAAGAAATCATTTTACATTGAAACACTAGTATATTGTACTTATCATAAACCTTTCTTCTGTATCATTATATATATCATTGTCACTTAAGGATTAACATGCTCGAAAATTTAATCATACCCTCTCACAATAAAGATTCTACAAATACAGTTTGGTGTAATTTTAACCAATACATACCAGGATGTAGCTATATAGAAAATCGTAGAAAATGGATAATAGTAACGGCTACCTGTTGGCAAATATACACCTGACTTGAGTCAGCGTTTTTTTTTTTTTTTTTTTTTTAATGGCGCTCTGACCTATAATGTTTGCTGCATTTGTATACAACAGGAACCGTGATATAGCCTACCCGCACACATGGGAAATTGCAGTGTAGCAGGCAGTTTTTCCAATATTCACCCAAATCAAATCATCAGTGTTTTACCATGACCCTTTCTCATACCAAGTTTGTGCATTTTACACAACAAAACCTAAGATATAGCCTTATATAATTACAAACAACAAAAGCTAATTTTTAGACTTCATGTAAATGGGAGTGATCAAAATTTCATGTCAAGCAAGATGTAATTAATTATAAATTTTTAAGAAACTGTACATTAGTCCCTCAGTTAGAGCTGCTAGAAAATTCTCGTTATACACACAAATGGACATTTTCTAAAAATTGTTAAATCGTGTTGTGGACACCTCAAGAAGCATAAATCCATCGAAAAACGGAAATCGAAAATTTTCAACGAACCAAATACTTCCTTCTTTAGCTATAGAAAAAAATAAAACTTTGTTTAAACAAAGGTTACTTTTATTAATTGATATTTAATTTGTAATGATAATTAATGATTCAAATGTGATTTTAAAGAGTGAGGTGTAAAAATGTTTAAAATAAAGTTAATTTAAAATAAATAAAACAAAGTAGTTAGAAAAAAGGATTTTAATAATAATAATAATAATAATAATAATTTTATTAGTGTAAAAAAAAAAAAAAGAATATGATATTCCCATTATACCAGAGTTACCTTAGAAAGGCGCAATTGTCTATCAAAGATTATTGTGTTGTTATCCCCACAAGCCATTTAAAAATCGTTATTATTTTATTTTGATGACGATACTTTTTACACATTTTCCTTAATGTTTACAATGTGTTTGCAGGAGATGAAATGCTAATGAACGAGATGCTTGCAAAATTAACTATTTTTAATAGATATAGGAAAAAACAACGAAAGATTTTGCGTTTACTTTTTATGAAACGTAAATGTACATAGTATCAAAGAAGTTAGAAGAATATCTCTTTGTGTACATATAGATCGATAAATATAAGTATCTCCCTGAACTTGAAATTTCCGGATCTAGTTTTTTTCTAAGATCACCGTTATAGTTATTCAATCTAGCCGGCACTTTTTTGGCGGTCACGTGGATTACCTCCTGGTTCAAAGTATTATTTACATTTGTAACACGTTGCTTTCACGTGCTCTCTTCCGCTCCCAATTCAAGGCTAGCATTGTGATTCACTCCTCCCAATTTAAATTCCGCAAGAGAAAATCGTATCGCTACAGTCTCTCAAGCATCTCTACGCGTCAAACATTTTTTTTTTTTTTTTAATACCGTGTTTTAAAGTTACAGTATATTTCATAAATTTAATGGCAATGTATTTATACAGAATGTACAAGCATGAGCTCTTTGAAAAAAACGAAAATACATAGCAGCGTTATAGAAAAAATTCATTTATAAATAAATAAATAAAAATAATAATAATAAATCCTCTGTTTTTAAGTTGAAGTATATGATACAAAAGCAATTTAAGGATCTGCTCTGCTCAGTAAAGCGGCGTTTTTTTTTTTTTTTTAATGTTTAAATTAAAATAAAAATTTCAAAATAAACAGAAAAAAAAAAAAAAAAAAAAAAAAAAAAATCTTTTTTTGGTTTAGAAAATATTAAAGCTTTTTACTGTGTATTAGATCAAAACTATAGTAAATAAATAAATAAATAAAAATCTAAATAAAGAATAGATTTTTATGGATTTTTCTTATTTATTAATCTAATTTTGATGTTCTCATTCACTGGTGGCATATTTCGGTTTTAAGACATTTATGTTTAACTTTGGCATATGAGACATTAATCTATTCTGAATGAATATTAAATAAGTAGTTCGAAAATTTTAAAGAATTTAAATTGCATTAATCAAAATTTTAGGTAAATAAATAAATGAACAAAACGGTTTCAAATATATGTGTAGAGCAAATACTTTAAAAACTACCTAAAACGAACTATTAGTCTTAGTAACTTTTACAACAATCAATAATTAAAATATAGATACTTAAATCATTATAAAAGCTATCGGGTAAATATTTATTCAGAAGAAAAAACCTTAAAAGACAACCATAACTAAGAGTTAATTATATTTCTAATAAAATTCTAGTTCTTTTTTTTTTTTTTTTTTTTTTTATAAATTTAAATTATGCAAATACTTTCAAATACTTATATCTTTGTTACTTTTTATTGCAGATTCGACTTTTTTTTTTCTCTATTTTCCTTCCTTCCTTTTTTTTTTTTTTTGGGGGGGGGGGAGGAGGGGGTACATAGAATGACTTTTGTAGATTCATTAAAAGAAAAACAAGAAGCAGTTTCTCTTGGCATAATTACTCCAGTGACAGAAAATGTAAAAACAGGTGTGGATATAAATCGCCTACCTTAAAATAGATGGATCTTCTTTGGTTAGATATTCGCCCCCGCGTAAGAAGGCCGCATGCTTTAGAAGTAATTCAATAGTATCATCGTCAAATTCAGCAGAAGAGGGATATATTGAACTTTTCCTTGACATTTCAAATATGTTACGCAGGCACCAACCTTGGAGGATTGCGCGATGACAATTAATGTATCAATGGCAATGGATTTTGCATAAAATTCTTTTCCACTCATGTCTCGAAGCCTCTCTGAGAAAGTCCTACGCATTGCCGGGTAGCACAAAAACAATGATAAAATGTAAGAAAAATTCTATAAGGCGATAAAAGAGGTTCGACGTGGTGAAATAAAATATCATATTGTTCTAACTAGTAAAACTATATCATATAGACCCATACTGGCTGAATCAGAAAGATTGTCAGACCAAATATCCATGGAAGAATCGGTCGTAAGACTCATAGGGTTCTAGTTTCAGATATATGAGATTAGATTTTCCAGATTACTCAATTTAATTTCCGTTATATATATATTTTTATTAGTCAATAATAATAATATCAATACAGGAAAACAGTGAAGATAAAGCGTGTCAAACATAAAATAAATACTAACGGCAACCTGATTATGTCAGACCTATATTAAAAAAAAAAGAACATGTGTTTCACTCTGATAATTATCATAATCCCCCATCGGTTTTCTACAATATGAAAATCGCGCTCCTTTTTGGCTGACAATTTTGCAAGAGCAAAAAAAGTTTATTTCCACGACTTATACTGACCACTGTCCATCCTACAACCGGGGTTAATCTCCATGTGTGTCATAATGATCTGAGTGTGGAAAAAAGTAATAAGTGGTAAACATACATATTATTTAGCGGCATTTATACATACATATTTAGTATTATTTAGCGGATAAATTTAAATACAATGGCTTATAAATGGGTAATGTTGACTTTAAACAGCAAAGAAAAGTAGCAAAATTAAAGTTAAAATTTTAGTAGAAATTTATAGATTAATGAAGAATTCTTTTCAACTTAGACATGATACTAAGCTGTACAATTTATTTCAGTATATAAAGTTAGAAAGTTCTTGGAAAACCAATTTTTTGCTGAAAGGTTTCAAAATTCAAGCAACATGTTATTAATGATTCTTAAAAAGCTATATTAGACAAATTGTATAAATTTGAAAAACTAAAATTAGTAATTCATTTATAAAATTTGTTGCTTGAATTAATATTTTCAAAACAACCTCTATTGAAAGAACACCTCTTTAAATGGACAATTTATTAAAGCATGATGCGTGGTCCTAGACACGTACAATGAATCTGTAAAATAACAAAAGTAAAAAAAAAAAAAAATTACAATGTATCTCTAGTTTTGTATGTGTGTACTAGTTATTAGACAATTAATCATACTATATTTAATTTAATCATTACATGCAGAAATTAGATCATTATCACATCGTGTCAAAAATCGTCAAATATTAGAATGTATGAGAGAGATTAAATTTCAAACATAGAAGTAAAAAAAAAAAAAAGAAAAGTCACGGGGAAAAAAAATCTCGACCTATTTACTTCAAGTGCCAAAAGGCTTGCATTATTGAAGAACAGGGCGCGACGCACAAGCCTGATGTCCCCCTTTTTTTTCGGAATGCCTTTAAGAATTAGTCTGCTTAGCTTGAAATTGCATAAATATAGATCTCAGGGAAAGGGTGTCACGTAAGTTTCGTATATATTTATTTATACGTCTTCCAAAATCAGCGAGGAAAGCGTAGAAGAAGCGTTGATTGTTGAAGCATACTGGAAGCATTCAGAGACTTGTCAAACAGCAGCAGTTTTCTTTACGAAAAAATATCTTTCGAAACAAAATCATCAAAATTAATTTAATTAAAAAAATAAATTTAAAAAACTAGTATGTTGTGGCCACCATATGACTTTCTTCTATATTTTCCTACACAAATTCACCCAGTAAAAATAATTTATTAAAATTATTATTTAAAAAAAAAAAAATTATCTTCCATGGTAATGCAGACGATTTCTATATTAGAGAAGTAGTATAACACGAAATATCCCCAAAAAAAGTTAATTTTATTCTCAATATTACACACACACACACACACATATATATATATATATATATATATATATATATATATATATATATATATTGTTAAAAATGAAAAATATCGATAACTTTATTTTGAATTATCGCAGATCGATGGTTCAACCATTCATTTTAAAGGTATTGGCGAGCTCTATTGAAAGATACTTATCATGAAAATTTACAACTCTCGAGGACAGATTCCCCCGCCTCAGGGAGAAAAGCGAGGCTCCTACATACACATTTTTTTCCTCAGTTGACTATCTCTATTGCAGATAATTCTTTTAAATTTCATAATGATTATTAAAAAAATAATTTTCCTTATGCATATTTATACAAAATTTTGTCCAATACAGCCATGTTAAAAATTTAGGAAAAGCCAGATGGCAGCGCAAACTGTTGGACAATTTTTACCAAAATTTGATAGGCTCTAATTTATGTCAATGTGTAACTACATACCAATTTGTATGAAATTCTGTACAGTAGTACCTGAGATAAAGTCGCCACAAAATTTTGTCACACACACACAGACAGACATTTTCTAAAAAATGGTCAAATCGTGTTCTACAGCTCTCAAAACGTGTAAATCCATCAAAAACCCGAGGTCGAAAATTTTTACGAATCCAATGCTTTCTTCTATTGAATATAGAAGAAAGGGAAAATATCACAGGCAGGATTTAGATTAGTACACAAACTTTTTTTTTACCGATATAACTATACACGCTCATATAAACCCCCATACTCATACCGTTATTAGAAAAGACTGCGTTTATCGTCGTACGGTCTCTCATCGTATAGTGTTTTGGATTAGTTCATAAATTAAGGTCCATAATTTTTAACCCTTCGATGAATTCTTTCCCGTTTTCTAAAATTAAAATATGCATTAAAATGTCTCACCAACAAATAAATCAAATGAATTACATTGAAATTTATTTATTTATTCATTTATTCATTTTTACTTCCATTACCCGACTACCGTAGGTTATGGAATTATTGTATTCGGTCTGAAAATTCGATATCGAGTTTTCATCTGATTTACATGTTTTAAGGTCTCCTGAGTCCAAAATAGTAGTTTTTGGCAATTGCTCAGTCTCTCTCTCTGTGTGTGTATGTGAATAATCTTCTGGCTTTCATATCTCTGAAACTATTAAAGATAGAACTACAAAACTTCAGAATTGGGACAGGTCTGGTGTACAGAAGAATTTTCCAAATTTTGGTGAAAATTGGAAAACCAGAAGTGGGACCGTAAGTTTATATCTCAAAAACGCTCTAACGATTTTCTTCAAAATTGCTATATAAACGCTCTATTAGATGTTCTTTAGAATGATGCAGTTGGTTAGGTCAGGAAAATTGATAGGCGTCCTGTATAAACAGCTCAATTTAAGGTCTCGCAAGTGCGTTTCTTTAAAAATGGCTGCACGGGTTTTTTGTACAAACTCACCATATTAACTCCCTTTTAAATGTCTTTTTGTATGCAATTATTGTTTTCTGGTCAATAATTGAGTACGTACAATAATTGAGTTTTGGTAAAAGTTGGTATCTTAAAAACGGCTCTAACGATTTTCTTGAAAATTGTTACATAAATCCAATATGTAATAGATATTCCTTCTCATATATTACGTGGTTATTGCAGGAAAATTGACAGTCATCCTGATTGGGTAGGTCAGTGTTACATCTCGGAAATTGGGGTTCAAAAACTAACTCTACATTTTATTTATTTTTTTTTTTTTTTAAACTCACTATGTAAACTTTATTTTATATATCTTTACACGTATATCAAGTTTCTCTCACCAGAAAATTTTAGGTGTCCGCTATGTTAGGCCATTTTTATGTCTTCTTATCACATTATCTCCAAAAAATGCATGTGATACGTATAATAGAGGATAATGGAAGTCGTGTGGTTGTTTCATACCAGATTTTTATTTATTTAACTGTACGAACGTATGAAAAATAGTTTTCTCAATGATTTTGAGTCCGATTGTCTACAAAAATGTTCAGTTAGTGAAAATGACGCCAGAAGTAATAGTCATGAAGAATGTAAGAAAAATGGTTAATTCGAACATTTTCTTTATTATTATTATTATTTTTTTAAATCTAATTTTTGAGCGATTTGAATTTATTCACAGAAATATGAAACTTCTGTTTAACTTAATTATTTTACTGCTTATCAATCCGATACTAACAATCAATTTTAAAATATTTTTATTATTAGTGCTAGAGGCCTATTTCAGTTGGTACAGTTGTCGAATTTTTATAATACACTCTTAATTAGTGCTAAGGGCCTATTTCAGTCGGTTTATTGAATGGGGATTTATTGAATGAAGTCCCCCCAAGGACCAACTTTGACATGAGTCCCCCCCAAGGTACCCCTATTTCAGTCGGTACAGCGTTGCCGAATTTTTATACGTCACTCTTAATTAGTGCTAAGGGCCTATTTCAGTCGGTTTATTGAATGGGGATTTATTGAATGAAGTCCCCCCCAAGGCACAACTTTGACATGAGTCCCCCCCAAGGTACCCCTATTTCAGTCGGTACAGCGTTGTCGAATTTTTATACGTCACTCTTAATTAGTGCCAAGGGCCTATTTCAGTCGGTTTATTGAATGGGGATTTATTGAATGAAGTCCCCCCCAAGGCACAACTTTGACATGAGTCCCCCCCAAGGTACCCCTATTTCAGTCGGTACAGCGTTGTCGAATTTTTATACGTCACTCTTAATTAGTGCTAAGGGCCTATTTCAATCGGTTTATTGAATGGGGATTTATTGAATGAAGTCCCCCCAAGGCACAACTTTGACATGAGTCCCCCCCCCAGGCACAACTTTGACATGAGTCCCCCCCAAGGTACCCCTATTTCAGTCGGTACAGCGATAATAAATGGAGTTTTTATTTAATACCTTTTGAATCAATTATCCGATAGAATGAAAAAACATACAGCGTTGAGATTAAATAGATTTTGTTTTGAATAATAAGTGTACCAATTTTTCTTTGCGATCGATTGAACAATGTAGTTTCGTATAGCGAAAGACCGTATATTCAAGATGAAACACGGCAAATAATGACGATGTGAAATGCAATAGTACTGTCGCACTAAAAAAGAAAAAAAAAAAAAGATGAATATATACAATTTAGAGCAATTTTTGTCGGCTTAACATCCTGTGTAAATGTGTCCAATAGAGGAGTGCAAACTGTAAGTCTATTTAGATGGCCGTCGATTATTGAACTTGAATTAGAAAATCAGCTTTATAATTCTTGCGATATGAAACGCTAATAACACAGGAAAGATCCAAAACAGGCATTTTCTTGTAGATATTATGATGAATTTTATTATATAGGAATTGTTGACATAGTTACAGCTTTCAAGCTTTCGCTGTATACGAATATCAAATTTGATGAGATACTGCTATAATGACTTTCACTAAATAGACTACTGATGAGTTGCCACATTTTAAACAATGAAATTAATGGGGTTAAAAATGTCGAGATTATTGGATATCATATCGACGACAGTCTATCAACGTATTCTAATATTTACGTTCCAATATATTAATTTTTACGGCACTGTCCTAGCCATATCCCAACTTGAATAGCCAGAGAGCTTTTAAAATGAATGTAATATAAGACTACATTTAAAATTATTTATGTAAATTTTCTTAAGTAACACAATATGTATTTTTTTCAATATCCTCTTATGCATCGTGAAAAGGATAATATTGGGTAAATTTAAAAATTAAATAATGAATGCTTTAAGCAGGATGGAATTATTATATATATATATATATATATTATATTAATTTCGAGAAAATTTTTAGTTATATATACAACACGGGGGGGAAAAAAGGGTTTTCAATTTTACATCGTCAGATTGACCTCAATGTACCCTTTATCGATTGTTCCAACTATCTTTTTAGCCTAACCCGGAAGTTATTTAAAATATATCTGTCAACAGCGGTATCACGTAACTGCATCATTTTCCTGTCTGTCACTAACAAATGGATGTCCGATCCGACACACCACATTAAATGTCCATTTACGTTAGCTTCATAGAAACTGCATTAAGATTTTTAAGATATCACTTACAAGAGGTAAAACCTTTTTTAAAATAGGCTGCAAAATTTAATTTTTAGGTAAGAAGTTATAAAAAATTGCTAAAGTTCAACTGAAATCTTTAAAATAATAATAATAATCGATTTTTTAACAAAATAGCTTTCATTGGTTTACTACAAAATTATTATGATTGAATAACATTTTTTACATTCAGAGTAAAAAAGAAAAAAAAAAAAAGAACTACCTTCTGTGGCCATCAAACTTTTTCCTATATTTTCCTATACAAACTCCCACAGTAAAAATTATTTATTAAAATTATTATTGTTAAAATTAATTTTTATGATAAATGCAGACAATTTTTATCCCAAAGAAGTATAACATTAAATGTTCAAAGAAAATGAATTTTATGCTCATATTCAATGTTTATTATTATTATTTTTTATTTATTTTTTCCTGAAGATTATTTTATTATTTATTATTAAAAGAAATAAAAAAATAATCCGTAACTTCGTTTAAAATTATCACAGATTTATAATCCAACCATTCGATTTAAAGGCATTAAAGAGTTCTTTGAAAAATACTTCTATGGAAAATTTACACGCCTCAGTAGTATACTCTCCCTAAAGGAGTGTGTGTGTATGGGTGTGTGTGTGGGGGGGGGGAGGGGGGAGCAATGCTCCTACATATAAGTTTTGTTTTCCTAGTTGAATATTATTATTATGAATAATTCTTTTAATTTTACAACTAATTCTAATTGTGCACACTCGTAAGAAATTTTCTCCTCTACTGCCATATTAAAAATTATGAAAAACGGCATGCAACTCTACCTGTAATACTATTTTCACCAAAAATTGATAGGCACTAATTTATGTCAAGGTGCATCTACTTATACATATATATGAAATTTTATGCATCAGTTTTCGAGCTAGAGCTCTACAAAATTTTGTGATACACATACACAGAGACGGTTTCAAAAAAGGGTTAAATCTTGTACCAGAATTTCAGAACGTGTAAATCCATCGAAAATTTTTACAAATTCAATACTTTTTTTTCTATTGAATATAGGAAATTGGATGAAACAATTTTTTCTATAAAACAGAAAGATTATTTTAACTCATCGCAACCCGGCAAGAAAAGTAACACATTCAAAAATATGTAATAAATCAGAAAAATCCGCGATAAAGCAATAACTAACCTCTCCAATAAAACGGATACAACTGCCTTCCAGGAAGGTTATTATTATTATTATTATTATTTTTTAATGAATTTTGCGTATTTGTGTTAAACACTTCATGTTCCACCGGCGTATATATATGTCAATGCAACTTACCGCAACGATTTCTGAGGATCAAATTTAATTAATCTAATCACAAATGCATAAAAGACTTTTGTTAAATACTGCAACGTTTTAGAGAAACTCCAAATGGCGGGATTTACTAAAAGAGAAAATAGGTGCAGACTAGGAAAATATCCCGAGGACAATGTGCAAGAAAAAATAATCAAGGAGTTCTCTCGCTTATTTGACAAAATACAAAAAGAAAATAATGAATTAAAAAGCCATTACCTATGTCTTTCTTAATTACTTGTATCTGAGCTTAATAAATAGCACTTCTGATATTCAAATAAAGCACATGATACTGGCAATTGTAATAGATATGTGAATTTACTTCATCACAGTGATGAGATCTTACAAGGCTACAACAGCTGCCAGAAGAATCTAAACAAAAACCATTCAAAAGATCGACAAAGTGGGCGGTAACCAAAAGGGGTGACATTCCTTTTTTTTTTAATGACCTTGGTTTTGAAAACAGAGAATCAATTCATACATTCTTTCCTCTTTTTCTTTAATAGAAGGCATTATTATAAATGTAAAGTAACACTTCTTAACCATAAACAGCAGTATAGTGTAACAGGTGATAGTTAAAAACAGTTTCACAGACAAAATTAACAACAGTAAACTAATTTATTCTGACAAAAATTACCGTAAATAATTTATTGAAATATAAGTTTTCAAATATCCTAGTGCAACACAATTCGTATACACTATCTCTAATTGCTTGATCGATTACAGTAAAATCGCAAAGTATGCAAATTTTGTTTTTGAAGAAGATAATATTCAAATTTATAACGTATGACACACTGCTTGAAGATTTTAAATATACATATAAAATTACAACGTAAATAAACTTTAAACAAATAATTCAAGAACTATTAATAAACAAACAAACAAGCATAAGTATGTGTACACTTAAGAAAAAAAATTATTTAAAAAATAAAAAGTTCTTTTGTAAAGCAATTTAAGAAATATTATTAATACACACAGAACTAATATGAGTGCTTATGAAAAGCTTTGCCTATGGAAATTATATTATTTTAATAAATGAAATTTTCTCCCTATCAAAAAAAAATCGGGAGAAGGGGGGGGGGGTTACAAAGACGCTTTTTTCCACAATAAGAAGAAATAGTTTTGCTTTTTGTTCAAATTTTCGAAACTGGGTTTTTTTTTTTTTTTTTTTTTTTTTTGAGTGTGTGTCTGTTATTAGCATATTTCAAGAACAAACAGCAGAAGTACAAACTCGGTATTCTAAATGTGTATCATATAAGAATGCTACATTAAATTTTTCGTTGAGATCAAGAAAATGGTTCATGTACAGGGATATCCAAGAGAACTGAATTCAAATATATTAAGTCTATAGGGAAAGTAATGGTAAGCACAGTGTAACATCTAAAGCTGCCCTAAATAAAACAGAATGAACAAAAATTTTTATGAGCATAAAAGCATGTTTTGTGTAGATTGTGGTATGGAAATCATTCATCATTCGTTTACAGAGCTACCCAAAGTATTTGAATGTATTGGGGCTATATTTGGAAATTGCTGGAGTTGTGATTCACTTTGTGTTAGGTGTTCTTCAAGTAAGACTAAATTTAAGTATACAAAGTTGGGCTACCCAAAACTGAGCTAAACATTCTTTTCTTTTGAACGTAATTGATGGAAGTGTTTTGCTACATTTCATTGTGGCGACGAAGACTACTCAGGAAAGAACATTAATTTTTCCATATCAACACTGTAAACAAAGTAATTTTTAAAGTTCTATTTTCAACTATGTTTTTTTTTTTTTTTTTTTTTTTGTCTCCGGTATAATATCATGTTTTAAGGTATCCTGATTACGAAACTCTAATTTTTTAGCGATTCATCTGTTATCAGCATAACTTAAAACAAATAACCGCAGGAAATTCAAATTTGGTATTTTGAAGTTCGTATTAGAATTAGATAACTATTTGAAAATTTGAAAACAAATTAAAAACAGCCTAGATTTTTTTTTTTTTTAAACTAATTCTAGGCTCTATAATTACCCCTCCCCCCCCCCCCCCTTACACAGAATTATATGTCAAATAAAACTGTTCCTAAACCTATTTTATACTATTTTAAAGTATATTGAACTTTATTATCTCACTTTATTGATCTTAGGACTTAATATGAGATCTATCTTTATAGTATCGAAATAGTACAAGAAAGTCGCGTGAGTGACGTGCCAGATTATTTAGTTTATTTTTTATAAGAAAATGCTCACTGAGCTAAAAGTCGACATGTTCAAAGAGTGGAATTGAAAAAACAGAATTTATAAAACTTTATTTTTGAATGAGATATCCTTATAATACGAAGCAAAAAAAATCCTATACACTGAGGAAAAAAATACACCACCTTCATTTAGAACGAATAAGAGGTCATTTTCTAAATCCCTTAAGAAGAAATATAGATTTTCGAGCTATGTGTATAAGGCACACTAGTAAACCGAGATAGTGAAACAATATTCTGAATCTTTTGTATTGCGAGAAATTCTCGCTTGATTTTCTAGAATTGGGTCATAAACCAAGATTATAGTTGCTACAACCCGCCTCTTGTATTCGAATTTATTTGCAGAGCTTTTTAAATAATTTTGCCCTCGATGGCAAACGCTCTAGAATTCTAATAGGGGTTTCTAGAACTCGCTTTCAAAGGGGACTAGAATTTATAAGGATGACATGGAACTATTTTTTCTACAGCCACAAATTAGATTCTAGATGTCAGTTACAGAATTTTTTCTCAGTGTAGAACAGCATAAGGAAGGGAAAAAAGTGAATCTGTCTAATACCACCACCTCTAAAATCGAAGATGGCACAAAACTGCACATTTACAGAAACAGACCTAAGCCTTAAAAATTAGAATTTGAAATGAAAGAAAATGCATAATATTTTCACAAAATAAGAAAATGTTTTACTTGACTTGTTTCGAAAAGAAATACAAAAGCAAAATCGATAATTCAACGAAATCCTTCTTAATGAATAACTAAGTCTCTAAGTACAATACCGTCAAAACTCATTACATATCAGGTAGAATAGTATTAAATTATTCCAACTAAAGTCTCAAATTCTGATAGTAACTGGTCATGCAAAACCAGCAGACAATTTTTCGCGAAAATCGCGGCCAAGATTAAGGACAAGTTGTATACAGACGAAATCCATTCAGTTGACGCAATTCCTAATGAAAAGGGTTTGGCGAGAAAAACAGGGAAAAAGGAAAAAAAAAAAAAAAAAAAAAAAAAATGTGAAATATATCTCATCTGGTATGGAAGTCGAAGTTGCCATTACGTCACAAGCAATTCAAGCGTTACTAACTCTTTTAGCGCAGTAACTAGTATTGAAATTAACTGCGACAGGTGCTGAAAGAGAAAATGAAGGAAAATAAAACTATAATAAACTATATGAAAAAGAATACTTTTAACAATGAATTTTTGTTTAAAATCTTGCATCCAATTTCATTTGTAACGTCCTGTAAGCTGTTGACATATCGGATATTCGTTAAAATTCTTCATGATTGTAGATTTTATTCTACAAGTTTTATTCCATTTTCCTTAAGAATTTTTATCTTTTTAGTTTTATTTCATCTTAACATTAATATTATTTTTTAAATCTTGCTACTGATTTCATTTGTAACGTCCTATTAAGTGTTAATACGACTTTGTGCACTGTAAATATTTGGCAAATATGCTTACAATGTAACAGAAATTACACCTATTTTACATACAATATTTAGTCAAAGCCCCTGATGACGTACTGATATTGTATGCTTTCATCATTTGGATTCTCATTATTTTTTTCAAGGAAATTAAGCAAATTCGTATGATTAATTGCTAGCAATTTTTAACATATCATAAATACATTACAACTGAAAGGCGCCATTTTTTTCTTTAACAAGTTAAGGGTGAAACTGAATATTAGTGCATTCAGAAAATTAGTTACAGGCATAAAAATACAGAGGTAAGTAATAATAATAATAAAAAGCATTGAAGTTATTAATAGGCATGCATACTCGAAATTTCATTATGAAATCCTTCTTCAATGAAAAATTAAAATATACGCGACTAATGAAGATAATGTCTTCACTTTTCTATAATCATTTTTACTTTGTTTTTTTGCATTTAACTCTCTTTGTTACAACTAAGCATATATGAAAACACGAATTTTATATTTGAATGGGCGATACACAACACTGTAAGAAATTGTAAATAACTATTCTTAATGCTTCATTTTAATATTTATTTTACCTTTAAAATCCATGAATTCGTAAATAATATGTTTATATTTGTTACATATGAAAAATACAATACCAATAGAAAAAAAAAAAAAAAAAAAAAAAAAGGATTTTCAACATTTTAATGAAAAATAAATAAAGAAATAGATAGATAAATAGGTAAATAAATATATATAACGTATAATTTTAACTTATATATCTTTTAATTATTATCATCACAAACAATATAATAATGATTATTATATTTTCAATTTTATTTATAAAACCCTCTATTTAGGAACAAATACCTCCTGAAAGTCATTTTTCTGTCGTAATTTTCAAAACTTCCGCCTTCCACTTCTTCTTCTTCTTCTTTTTTTTTTTTTTTTTTTTTTTTTTTTTTTCGATTTTTACCCTTTTTGACAATAAATAACAATAATTTTAACTTATAGTAGATAGAAAACTTTTAATTAATTTAGATAAGAAAAAAATCCCAAAACATAGTAATACCAAAATTTGAAGTATCTTTCTCCAAAAATTAAAGTGAAAGCTAAGTTGCTGATCTAATAAATAAATAAATAAATAATAATTTTTTACTTATATTTCCTTTTTATTAAAATATTTTTCTTTTCATTCGTAACCCGATTTTTAGTGCTGCTATATTCTTTCGTGGGAAACTACTACATTTTTATTCCTTGTAGTTTTTCTCATTATAATACATTTTATTTTCTTAAATAATTAAAATAATTAGGAATGACCTATTCAAAATTTATCATAATTAATTTTAATAGAAAAAGAGAAAAGTTTATTTTTCTATTTAAAATAATCTGGTGTGCCACTCACAGGACTTTCTCTTACCCTGAAATTTAAATCTATAAATAGAGAATGGAGATTAAGGGGTAAGATAACGAGTACTGTTACGTAAACCTATGTTAAAACAATTCAAATTAGTATTCGGAACAGCTTTATTTGCCAAATAATTCTATGTGAGAGAGGCTACCGCGCCCTCAATCCCCTGTTTCATTATTGTGCATACATTTTTAAAGAATTCAAATCTGTTATTAAATTCAAAAGTCCATTTAAAATTATTCAGACAACTTTCACACGCAACATTTCTTAAAACTTATCAATCTTGATCAAACTTTTCTAGCAGCAAACGTCTTAACTTCAAAATACAACATTTGAATCGCCTGAAAATATTTGTTTTTAATTTACTCTAAGAGACACAGACAAAGATCAATTATTTAAAACCTGACTTCAATATTCAAAAAAACCTTAAAACATATAAATATACAAAAAAAAAAAAAAAAAAAAACAAGCGATGAATATTTAATTAAAAAACTACATTATTTACCATTTTATCATTAAGCTATTAGGAATTAATTTCAATTCCTGAGCAGCTTTCCTGGACATGGTAAAATATTACAGCAAAGCACTTTCATTAACAATAAAAAAAGATTGTTATGGCTTAAATATTGGTAGCCCTGTACATCTTCTGAAGATTATGTACACACCACATGGTGCACATAAATATAATCCTATATTAATAGCACACGACACAACCTGAAATACACTTTTATCAATTTTCAAGTATTGTTGCACTATAATCTAGTTCTTTTGTGTAGCCCTGTAAATAAACAATGATAGATTTCCATACCATATTCTACATGAAACACGTTTTTACGCATATAAAAAATATATATTCGTTCCATTTAGTTTTGATCAGTCTGTAGATGTTAAACTCTACTTGTCTGTAATTTCCCCCATAGACGTAATGTATTTGAATTCTCTTGGGTGTCCCTGTACACGAACCATTTGCTTCATCTAAACGAAATGTTTAGTGCAGAATCCCTATATGATACACATTCAGAATACGAAATTTGGAGTTTCTGCTATAATTTGTTTTTGAGATATGCTGATAACAGACATACACACACAGAGGCCAACTGCTAAAAACATGATTTTTGGATTCAGGGAACCTCAAAACTTGAAAATATAACAAAAATTCTATTTCCAAAATTTGACCCCAAAACAATACTTTCTCTACCTTATGGGTAAGAGAAAGTAAATAATCTGGTGTGTCACTCACACAACTTTCTCTTACCCTGAAATTTAATACTATAAATATAGGTTGGAGATTAAGAGATAAAATAATGAGTACTGTTATGTAAACCTATGTTAAACAATTCAAATTAGGCTTCGGAAGAGTTTTATATGATAAATAGTTCTATGTGAGGGGGCATACTAAATATCACTAAATATCACTAAATATAACACTAAATATAAAAAAAAAGTTGAATTTATTCTCAATATTACATTTAAAAAAAAAAAATTTTTTTGTTAAAAATGAAAAAAATTGATAACTTTATTTTAAATTATCGCAGATCGATGGTTCAACCATTCGTTTTAAAGATATTGGCGAGATCTTTTGAAAGATACCCATCATGAAAATTTACTCCCCTCGAGGGAGGATTTCCCCTCCCCCCCAGGGGGGGGGGGTGGCGAGACTTCTACATACACAAAATTTTTTCCCAGTTGACTATTTCTTTTACAAAAAATATATATTCGTTTCATTTGGTTTAGCGCAGTCTATAGATGTTAAACTCTACTTACCTGCAATTTCCCCCATAGGCGTAATGTATTTGAATACTTTTGAGTGTCCCTGTACACGAACCATTTTCTTCATCTCAACGAAAAGCATCCCTAGTTTGGAATTTCTGCTACTATTTGGTCTTGAGATATACTGATAACAGACACACAGACCATTTGCTAAAAACATGATTTTCGTATTCAGGGGACCTCAGAACATGTAAATATAACAAAAACTCACGTTCGAAAATTTGACCCTAAAACAATACTTTCTCGACCCTATGGGTAAGAGAAAGTAAAAAGAACTTAACTATATGAGGGTACGCACTCTCAACTTTATTTCAAGTTTTAAATAAATACAAATACAGAGGAAAATAAAATACGAAATGTTTAAAAATTGGTGATTACCGTGAATAGTAACTGAAGCATAAATTTCTAACAAAGGCTGAAACTTTATTTCGTAGTTTTTAATCTTGATAGTTTTAATAGTTTAAAATTTTTCGTATTTCACAATTTCCATAGCTCATAATTTGTATTTGAGACTATTATTTTACTTTTAACCTTAAAAAATTTTCAGTTAATGTATCGAACATGCATCAATGAACATGCCTCATTCTGCAGTATTTTCTGTGCTGTCACTGATATAGTAATACTACTTCAACCACAAATATTTACGCAAGATTTTTTAGATTTGCATGAATATTATGTTTTAGCATTTCATTCATTAAAACTCCGACTTGAAAATTCGATGAAGGCAATTTGCTTCTATGACGTATAATTTTGACTAGCTAATGAACTCTCAGCCTTCATGTCACATGACCTCCTCGTCGTCGCCACGCCTGTCTGGTGTCCCTGTTCGCGGCACGCTTTATTTCCCGTCAGACTGCGTGGCAGCAGACGATAGTGTTATGTGATTAACAAAACGGCGTAAGCCGAAACAAAAGGCCATGACACAATTATTGTGAGGTTACATTTAGGTATATTGATTAAGGTTAGAGAAATAAAAAAAGCTTTTGCCTCTCTTAGAGGGGCCAAGGCTGGAAAAATACCAAAAGCTTGGTAGTTCCCTTATTGCCAGACTAGGGGTTGTGCATCTTTAAATATTTTAGACGAATCAAATTTGAAAGTTGAGACCTAGATTCAGGCAATTAAGTATATAGGTCAAGTTTTTAGCTAAATTTTGTTTGAGCTATGTAAAACAAGGATCTTTCCCGTCGCTGGGGGATACCATGTCATGAATTAATTGTTTGCGTTTCATTCGATAACTTATTCTCCCCTCATCAAATTAGATTAAGGTCTATATCAAATTTCATTTTAAAGTCAAAGACCGCACTTTCACTAATGGTGCTCTATCACGCTAACTATGTTCAAGGTGAAAGATACTTTCTTTCTGAAGTACAAAATTTGACCTTTGTGGTTAACCACAATTCATGTCAATTTTAGAAAATATTCAGTTGGGGAGGTTTTTTTTTTTTTTTTCTTTCTTTCTAAGTTTAAAACAATATCCAGTTTGAATAAGCTAATGTTAGAATAAATGTATCAAAAATTATAAAAAAAAAAATTATTCATATGTTTTACATATATAATTATGTAGGTATGGGAAATTTAGGTATTCTTGAAGAATTTTTTTTTTTTTTCGCTTTTACTTATTTTATGGATTGAAAAATCTGAAAATCATAAAATCAATTTGGTGCCCTCTGTAGGTTATCCACTTTGTTAGTCTGTAAATAAGATTCCTATTTCGTTAATCTGTGTAAGACATTATCTCAAGATAAATGATCGTAAAGAGGTCGGCCCATATTTCAAAATATCACTGATGATATCGGCCTTATTGATTTTCATCATTCTAATTTGAAAACATAATAAGTTATTAGAAATTTCGACTTTCTTAACATGACAGAATACAGCAAAATTTTGCATAAGCGTACATAAGTATTATTTTCATCGTACAGATGTCGGACTAGTTTTAAAATAACATTTATGATACTGGTAATCATTGATTGAGAAGATTCTACTTTGAAAACTTTAAAAGTTATTCGAGATTCAAGATTATCTTGGGAGGATAGTGCAAATTTTCTCAATAAACGTGTTTCATTGGGATTATTTCACTAGAAATAATATGGAATTGCATGAGAATTCTAAAGTACGAAACTAACCTTATAAAATGAATCCACAAATTTCGATAAGATAAATGTTTCATAGCAGTGGGAGCGTAGCCTATTAGATGGGGCATTTCAATCTGCGACAGTGCAGGTGATCAGCCAAGTACATTTCTCTTACCATAAATATAGTATGGCTTTCAGTAGAAATTTATGAAAAATATATAATGGGAAACAAAACAGATTCCACCTATGACAAATAGTTTGTCAAATAAGATACTAGGACCATTGTTTGAATATATTTATTTTTAGAAAGCTTTAACTCTTACAGATAAGAATTTTGAACTAAAAATAAAGAAACTTATTTTAAATTCTTTTAAGGGTTAGGCTACTTCAATATGGTATACAGAAATCTTCACGCTTAAAAAACATTATTTCTTCATCATTAAACACTTTGATAAGTCGTTCAGGATGTAAACCATTATGCTTGAAAGAATTAAACTAAATGTATGGTGACTTCGAGAGAAAAATAAAAACTTGCTTTTTAGTGAAACCAATATTTATTTTTTTATTTTTATTTTTTTGTAATTATTAGATTATTATTATTCCCTTTCTAAAACGCACTTTTATTTTCTCTTTGTTAAATGTTACGACTGGACATGATTGTTTTTGAGTTGTAAGGTTTAAGGCCGACTGACTGCACTAGGGTCATAGGCCTTAGGGGAAGTGCCCTTCGTGGGGGATTTTTCTAAGGGATCCTAGCCCGTATGTATCAAAGCTTCGGAGAAAACCACAGAAAACTCCGGACGGCTAGGCCGACGAGCGCGACCGGGGATCGAATACGGCACCTCATATCTACCAGCTTTGAACGCAGAACCGCTCGGCCGCTAGTGGGCAATAGATTGTTTTTGAAATATTATATAATTTAGAAGCATTTAAAAAGTATTTTCTGTAATTATGAATAAATAAATAAATAAATAAAAATAAATATAATATAATAAATTTGACAGGCTTCTTTTTCAGTACGAATTGAATCCTAAAAATATTTATGAATGAAATAATTAAAAGCTTAATATGAACAAGAATTTTAAAAGATAATGCATGCACAACATTTACTTTTATTCAGTTCTAATATTCCAAAGACAACCTTAATTAATGAGCCATTAAGTTACAGCCCATTAGCGGGAAGTTGAGGGGATCGAGAGTCTAATCTTTTAATTTATATCAATATAACTTTACAGAAAGGAAAAAAAAAAATCAAAAGAATGATATTATACCTAGGTCAGACAGAATAATAAATATCTGGGCACAATAACTTATTAGGGCCAGAGTTTTATTTTTTTCACACAGTAAAAAAAAAAAAAAAAAAAAAAAAAAAAAAAAGTCACGATCGTTTGCAGTAAACCACCTTGAATTTTTCATAACAAGAAATTGTCTATTACAGAATCTAACAGTTTACAAATATGGAAGAAAGGAAAATCTGAGTCGAAAAAAAAAAAAAAAAAAAAAAAAAAACTCTGGTACTAAATTAAATTCTGTTTAGTAAAAAATTTAAAAAGAAAAAAATCTTCTGTTTTATAAATAAAATATATTACATATATATATATATATATATATATATAAACGTAAAATCTTTGGAAA
Organism: Salticus scenicus; assembly: GCA_963930645.1. NCBI lineage: Eukaryota > Metazoa > Arthropoda > Arachnida > Araneae > Salticidae > Salticus > Salticus scenicus. The sequence goes on along the minus strand of OZ005650.1, from coordinate 68,661,931 downwards.
AGTGAACAGTATCAAAAATAAATAATATCACATAACAGCTACTATCATATTCTAAAAGTTATAAAAGTTATTAGGACTGAGGGCCTATTAGTCTCAATCTGGGATTTTTGCGTTGTCGATTTCGATAGTTGGACATTTGTCGAAATCTAAAATTTATCGAAAATATAATTGAATAATTTGAAAGCGATGTTATAATTTTAAAAAAGAATAAACAATAAAAGCCCAAGTTCCCTGAAACTAACGCTGGAAATGATGTCGTAGCTAAAACATTGTATTGAAATAAATAAAATAAAATTTCATTGATAGAGTCCATGCTTGTATTTCAACTGTATAATTCACAATCGCAACAATGTATTGAGATAAAGAAAGTAAAATTTTATCCATCGCTTGTGTGGTTTCGAGAGATTCGCTCATTGATTCAAATAATAAATTAAAAATTAAACATACAGAATTCACTATATAATACAAAATTCATACGTCATTTGAAAATAATTGTAATAAATTAAGTGTGCAGAATTTAACTACGTCATGAGAAGTTAATAAAAAAAAAAAAAAAAAAATGAACAGACATGTGATTATAAAATTTGAATTAAAATATTAGGATGTCACTTTTAATTTATTTGAGACGTTTGGATTTTAACTCATATAAATATCATGACGTAAAAGATAAAACCACTGTTTTGAATATCATGTAAAACAATGTTTAGTAATTTGATCTGGCAAGGTGTAGTAAATTTGGAAATACATATGTAAAAGTCGAGCGTTATGCAGGCGCAGACCAACTAGTATTATATATTAATTGAAAATCATTATATATTTTTCAATTAGTAGCTTAAACAAATATCATTTAAAGAAATATATTAGTATGAATTACGTGTTAGATATAGCTTGAGAAGACAACCTTCATAAATGTTATTTTATTTATTATTATTATTTTTTAGTAATCTTTGTCTATACATTTGCTACAGGGTTAATTCTCAGGCGAGCACGAAATAAAGAAGTATAGCTGTAAGCACGTGTTTCACGTTTAATGGTACTTTAATAGCAATACTACGTATCTGTTTGTCATACAGAAGCTAAAAATATTATTGCTTCTCTCATAAAGTTTTTATAATATAAATTCGATGGGCCTTGTAATTAAAGTTTTTCTCTTCGCATTTTACTTTGTTTTCGCATAGGGTCACGTTTGACAGACACAACTGTTCTAAAAATAAGTTTGTATCTTAGCAACAGAATCGCACTTACATGCTGCGTTGAAAAAGAATTTAAAAAGAAATCCTACAAGACGCTGAAAAACAGCGCCATTGTATTTCATGCATCCGGACAGAAGCCTTAGCAATTCGCTCACATTTCCGCACTTGTTTCTAAGACGAATAAATGCACACAGCCAAAATTCAGTCGAAAGCAGCCACGCGCAAAAACACGAGCCTTTTGAAATCTCATCCCTGCTGGTGGAATGAGAGACTATGCTAATGAAATTAATTACATAAGGATTTAGGAACGAAATTAATAAAGACTTCACATCCGTGTTTACAGGTTACTTAATAAATAATCTTATACAAAAAGGTAAAATCGTAAAAGAAAAAAAAAAAAGAATATATATATATATATACACCCCGCGACAAAAAGATAGGAACAAAGGTTTTTTTTTTTTTTCTTTAATTTTTCATAAAATAACATTATCTAAATTGTGCTGATCATTTATTATCATAACAAAATATTATCTTATCAAAAACATATTAAATATTTGAATCACATTCAAAATATTCATATTCAAAATAATCATAATAATAATAATAATAATAAAAACCTTTGTTCCTATCTTTTTGTCGCGGTGTGTAGTCTTAAATTAGAAAAATTTTAGTCTTAAAATTTTTCTAAATTAGTCTTAAAACAAAAATGAGTCCGGGAATAGTGTTATTTTATGATAATAATAAATGATAAGCACAATTTAGATAATGTTATTTTATGAAAAATCAAAGAAAAAACGCTTTGTACCTATCTTGTTGTGGCGGGGTGTATGTGTTGTAAAGGAATTAAATTATTCAAATTATATATATATATATGAAATATAAGAGATAAAAAGAAGTAATAATTAAATTAACATTTTCAGAGTTTCAGGTTTATACTTCAAAGTAATATTGCAAAATAAATGAAAGGAGATTTCATATTAAGCTGTAAGATTAAAAGCATAAAAAATAATGAAGGGAAATTGCAGTGGCGATCATGTGAAATAAACAAGTTAATCATTTAAGTATTTTGAAGTATTTTGACGTCTGAAAATAGCTTTATAATTGGCCTAGAAATAAATTTAATATATATATATATTATGTTGTATACTACATTGCAGTATTTAGATTTTATTGTTCCTCACAGGACAGACTTAAAAAATGGCGAAAGAGGAGAATGGAACAACAGGTTGAAACATATCTTTTTTTTTTTTTTTTTTTTTTCCCTCTCTCTTACCAACATTTTTTTTCAGAAAGTTGGGTACTTATTGGAAAAGTGCCATAACTTAGACGCATAACGTAGTTTTTGAATAATTAATACCAGTGAATCAATTTTCCTTAATAAATAAATAAATAAATAAATAAATAAATAAAAAAAATGAATAAATAACTATTCTTAAAAATAATTGAGTTAGAGCAAAGCAGATTTAAGCCTTTCCGTTTCTCTCTATTCTAAAAAGAAAATAATAATAACAATAATAATAATAACAAGGCTGGCATTTTACAATTTATCGTGCCTTTTCCATTTTTTTTTTTTTTTTTTTTTTTTAAACTTATATCGTAAAAACTGTTTTATGTAAAAACATGAAATTTGGCAGTTTGTACAGAAATGTATGTTAAAAATGACGAAACGAACCGTTTTATATGTCAAAGCATTATTTTAGGTGTTATTTAATGTTGAATTATGGCACAACATAGAAGTTTTATAACTCAAAAACTATTCATAGAAATTTTATCCGATTTTGCTAAGACATACATCAGATAAAAAAAATCAGCGAAGCGGGAAAAGGTAAGCTGCCACGGGGATTGGTGATCGAAGCGAGCAGGGGGTTAAACCTTGCTAGTTTGTTGAAAAAAAAAAAATCATGTTTAAATAGAATTAGAAATGATTAAGTTAGATTTAAGCCTTTTTTGTGTTTTTGATTAAAAAAAAATATCACGATGAAATACGTTAGAAATGAGTGTGTTAGAGCAGATTTAGGCCTTTATTTCTACTATTAAAAAAAAAAAAAAAAAAAAAAAAAAAGCTTTTGTAGCTGTACTGTTCATAAATTTTCATATGACGAAATGTAAGGAGTGTCGTGATTTCTGCAAGTTGTCCGCTTAAGATTTAAAAATAGGGTAAGCGCTTAGCAAAGCTTCTTCGTTACAATCCAGGAGACTTTGTGCCTAGTGTCACCCATGGTACCGCCCTTCCGTTTTCCCCCAGATTACTTAGATATACTAAATTCTGTTTCAAATTTCAACATTTAAAATATTTTGACATCACTATTTTAAGAAAACAGCAATTTATTAACATTTTAAAATTCTATGTTACGTTTCGAGCACCTCCTTAAGAGGCCTCTCCACTTATCGTCCCCAGAAGCCAGAGCCAGTGTTATTCTATGGAGAATTTAGCCCCATTATAACTTACTAATTAATATATATTTTTAAATTCCGTTTTCACATTCAGAAACTTCACAACTATTAAACAATTTATCGCTTTCTAAAAATTATTTTTTAAAAATTTTAATATTTTATTTTGAAGTCGTAAAATACGAATTTTCACAATGTGAAATTTTTCATTTTTGAGCTTAAAAATGAAATCTTAAAAATAAAAAAAAAATCAATTTTTAGAAAGCGATAAATTGTTTAATAGTTGTGAACTTTCGGAAATCGAAAACGGAATTTAAAAATATGTATTAGTTAATGAATTATAATGGGGCAAAATTTCCTATAGAATAACATTGGCTTCGGCTTTCGGAGACGATAGACCCTTAGGATAGTAAGGGAGGGATAATCCCTTTGGCAGTTAGTTTTTTTTTTTTTTTTGAGAATATAAAACTAAAACGAACTAGAATCGTAAAAATATTTCTTAAAGGTAAATTTGGTAGGCCCTTTGAAATTCAGTGGAGAAGCCCGGGTCTGATGGTTCTATCTAGTAAAAAGGCCTTGCATTTGTATACATTTGTGTTACTGCATAGTTATAAGAAAAAATAATAATAACTCTGTGACTTTATGAACTCCCTTAACTGTGACTGTTAAAACTGTGATTTAACCACAAAAGCTAACTTGATTTTGTTTCTTTCTCAGCCTGACCTCTGCATAACTACTACGCCAAAGAATTCTTTGAAAAAAAAAAAAAAAAAAAAACTGATCTAATCTTAACGAAAAAGTCTTTTATTTTATTTTATTTTATTTTATTAGATATATAATTTTTATTTAAAAACACGTTTCTTTGAAATGTATCTATTTCATTTTATTAAACAACTTAATTGAAAAATTTAGCCTATTCAAGTGTATGGTTATCCTTGAACGATATAATAATAATATAATAAATAACCTATGATAAGTACCACTACTTCATATTTTAAAATAAAAAATACGTTTTTTCAAGCTTTTTGTGCATTTAAATGAAAAAGATTACTATTGTATTAAATTTCAAGTTGTACACCCTTAATATTTTCTACACAAAAGTACAAATACTACTCATCTATAACTAATCAGTAGAAAAAAAAAAAAAAAAAAAACTCTTCCCCTTTTTTTTGAAGCGTATTAATGAAAAAGAGAACTTTGCTTCTCTGGGACATTTGTTTGTTGCCTATTCTGTACATTGTAACATTTATTTTTAGTATTTTAAAAGGTGAATAATATCATGTAATTTAAGGACATGCCAGTTAAAAAAAAATAAATAAAAAGGTGATCGTGAATTACGTTTAAAAAACAGCATAGTCGTTTTTCTATCATTTATTGAAAAAGTATAGTCATTAAAAATGATTAAAATTTTCTTAGAGAATATTAATTAAAATGTATAGATACCAGCAAATAATCTAAATGCACATGTGCTTATCTTATGGCATATTGAGTTTTCTTTATGTGTAAGTCATATGTTTAAATAGGCTTAATTTTTTCTTTTTCTTTTCAGGCATGAATGTTCATAGTCATTCGAAATCAACTTTAAACCGTAGGTCTTAAAGTGAAAAAAAAAAAAAAAAAAAAAATTAAGTGACACGCCAAACTGAAGTTCTTCTTTCTTCCTTTTTTTTTCTTAATTTTTTTCTTAGCTAATTTGGCACATAAATAATAATATTTATGAATAAACTTGTTTTTAACTTCTCATTGTTATTTCATTTTACCTTTTAATTTTTTAATTACTAACTTAAACCTTCATTCTCCAAATAAAATAGAAAGAAAGAAAAATAAAAAACCATTACCATAGTTTTGTTTCGAAAATCTAAACATCTTCCTAATATGAGATGAGCATTTAAAAAATAATAAAATGTAATTAACGACAAAAGATAATTACAACAGTATTTTTGCTACCAAAAAAAAAAAAAAAAAAAAAAAAAGCGTATAATTAAATACGTGCATATTTTTAAGTTACATTAATTCCAAAACAAAAATAAGAGTAAAAGAAAATAATAATACTAAGCAAAAAATTACAGCACATAATTAGAATAAAAACATCATTTAAGAGTATCTAATCATTCCAGCGAAAGAAATAGTTTAATATAATTTCCGACGAAGACACAGTTGCACAATCTGTGAAACTAATTACATTTTTAATGTTTTCTACAGCTTAGTGGTGTGCCGCAATGTAATTTTCGGCTTGTCTGCTTTAATTATAATGTTAATCTGCGATCGAAAGTGGCGGCCTGCTTGCAACTCATTAAGGAAATGGGTCAAGCTTTTCCGAATGCCTTTTATGAAGCTTCACAGGGAAACCTTTGTTTCTTTGACATTTTATATTATAATTGTAGATTGCAAGTAAGTGACAATTATAAATACAGACACTTTACTCTGGAGATATTTTTACAGTGGGAATATTCTTAGTACAGCTAGACAATTAAGAAAGGAGAAGAATCAAACACTGCATAGGGAAGACAGATCACAGTATATATCTCCGGGATGCTTTAAATCTATTTTCGTCGACAGACAAAGATGAGGGGGATTTATTGATTTATAACCTAATACAGTCGAACCTCGTTAACGTGAATTACTTTTAATATGAACTGTTTCCACGATTTCCATCAAAATGAAGATTACTTTAGTTATATGAAGATTAGTTACTGATAGTATGAACTACTGATAACATGAACAAATTTTTATCCCCCTTGAGATTCACGTTAACGAGGATCGACTGTATAATTTTTAAATTCCGTTTTCACATTTAAAAAACTCATAGTCGTTAAATATATAATCGCTGTCTGAAAATTTGTAATATTTTATTTTTGAGTTAAAAATGGCAAAAAATTAATTAAATGCATTTTTCGCTTTTTTTTTTTTTCTTTTTTAATAGCTACAAAATGGAATACTAAAAAAATTTTAAAAATCACTTTCTGGAAAATGAGAATAAAGTGAAAGCTTGTAAATTTTATTGAATGTGAATATGAAAAGAAACATATTAGGTAATGAATAAATTCTATAAATAAATTGCCCCATAGAGTAATATAGGCTAGAATATGAGCGAGGATAGGGCAAAGGGTCACCATGCTGTGCTCTGCCAAATATCTCCCTTCGAGATATATCAAGACCTATAGGGACCCCTTAGAGGTACAAAGAGAAAATCTGAAATCCTTAGAAGAGACATTTTGATGTTATGGATAAAATATTTTCCTTCGACAATTCCTTGAATTCGCCATTCATTCCTCTGAGTCTGGGCCTCGTGCTGAAGTTTCAAAAGTAGGAAATACAGAAATCCCCCCCCCCCCTGCTCTTTCTAAAATGAAAGTTAAATTATGTATTCAATATAAGAATTTTACACTAAAATTTAATCCGCGAATCCAAATAGGTTTAAAGTGGTTAAAAAAAATCTTATTTAAATACTCAGCAAATCCAATAGTCCGAAAACTCCAATAAATAGACAAATAAAACTCTAAGAATCACCAATATAAATAAAAAGAGTAAAAGTAAAAATGACTATGTTTTTTTTTAATGCATTGTACGAAAGTTTATATCTGTATATATATATAAATTACGTGTCACGATGTTTGTCCGGGGTAAACTCCTAAACTAAGGAACCGATTGTAATGAAATTTTGCACACTGTGTGCAGTTTGGTCCAACTTGAGAGATAGGATAGTTTTTATCTCAATTTATTGTCACAATACTGTTCTATTGCAATTATTTGTTAATTATAGACCTTTATTAAAGTTGCTCCAAAATATATGTGAGTTCCATTAATTTAATTGTTGCCAAAAAAAAAAAAAAAAAAAAAAAAAAAATACGAGTTCATTTTCTTTCGACATAAAAATAAATACATTTCATCAAACGTGAACGTTAAAAAATTATAAAAAGTTAAATTATGCATCTCACGAAAATTGACGTCATAATCAATTTAAAGATTTTATACACATTGATAAAGTGCTAATGTAGTTCTATCATAGATATAGTAATAAATATAGATCTCTCATCCCCATGTTATCGTACAAAGATTCTTGATGCCGAAAAAAAAAATAAGTAAAAGCTTTAGAAACAGCCATTAAGTGGTATTGAAAGAAAAAAAAAAGAAAAAAAGAAAAGAAAGAAAGAAATATGAATTTGAAACTGTATCTGGAGTCTTCCATTCCCCTTTAGCAAATAAATTATTCATAAATTTTATTTGCTAAAATATTAGTATGTATTCCCGTGTGTATTCACTCGGGGAAAGACGGCCATATTTTGGTAAAAACGTCGTCTTTTCCCAAATGAAAAGGAATAACTTTTTTCTTCCCAATGATCACTCTATTCTATATATGCTATACTATATCTATGAGTTCTATATGCAAGCGAAGTGTGACTCACTCACCGTCTGTGCAGCCAAGAAAAAGATTTCCTATGTTAATTGCCCACTGGATTTTTTGTAAGAAATTATTAAAAATCGAGGAAATTTATTTCCCGATTTTAATCTTTATATTTGGGTATAGATATGTATTAGTTATCGCGGGTGTTAGATTGAATTATTTTGCTGTCAAATTGACAAAATTTTAATTTTAAATTTCAAAACTCTGTCGCCTTGGCTTTTTTTATTATTATTATTATTATTTGGCGATCAAAAGCGTAACACGAAAATATACATGCCAGATGTATGCATTGTACGAAATGTAATATGTATTATTCATTGTACGTATGTATGACATGTAATATGTATTGTACGAAATATTGTTTCATATTATTCATTACTCTTTTAATATAAGTTGTTAAAATAACCATGATTTTTGAAAGGAATTAAATATTTTCGCCAGATAATTTGGCGATATTCTTTTTTTTTTCGCCAAGGATGACAGAAATGAAATCTATTCCGCTGCAAAATATTAGTATCTTACATCAGATATTTTATTTAGACGTTTGAAAACAAATTTGACTTCAAACTATGATAGAATATTTATCATTTTCCTTTTAATTAGTATATTATTAGTATATTAAAATTTAAAAGCATGGTATATAAAAAGTTTTTTTTTTTAAATCTTATAATTATTCTTATCTTAATCCTCAATGTTTCCCATCTTTATTAACTTGAATTTACTATTAAAATTTTAACATACTCAAAAACTTCTCATCACTTCGTTAAAATACACTAAACTTTTCCAAAATCTTTTTCTATTTAAAATGATACATGTACTTACTTTAAATGTCCAATATTTCATAAGATTTCCAATTTTAAAGTTTTAAAATATTTATCAAATTTACTTATTTTTCTGGTTTAGCCTTATTGTTTTCCTTTTTATAACTACAGCTGTTGCCCTCTTTAAAATATTTAAAATGATGAGGTCATTTTATAGTAAAATTATCCATTATAGCATATATTATATTTCACTCATCCATAAAAATTGATTTTAAAATCGTCTGTTTCTTTTATACTTTTATTTTAATAGAATTTTAATAGAATTTAATTTATATATTAGTCATTTTAGCAATTTTATCCAAAGTAGCATTAGAAATAATATATATCACTTCTCCATTAAAATTTATAGGACCCTACAATAAAATTAATTTGTGCTTAATATCAACACTACGAAAATTTTTATCAATCGCTTCCAAATTTTGACCTAAGTTTCAAATCTCAACCCTGTGGGTTTTTACATCGGCTACAACGTTTTCGTCTTTGTTCGTAAATAATAATTTGACTGTACTAAATAGTTTACAGCCGTATAATTCAACGTATAACTTAGTCACAGCAACGCGTGGCCGGGTGTGCTAGTCTGTATATATATATAAATTACGTGTCACGATGTTTGTCCGGGGTAAACTCCTAAACTAAGGAACCGATTTTAATGAAATTTTGCACACTGTGTGCAGTTTGGTCCAACTTGAGAGATAGGATAGTTTTTATCTCAATTTATTGTCACAATATTGTTTTATTGCAATTATTTGTTAATTATAGACCTTTATTAAAGTTGCTCCAAAATATCTGTGAGTTCCATTAATTTAATTGTTGCCAAAAAAAAAAAAAAAAATACGAGTTCATTTTCTTTCGACATAAAAATAAATACATTTAATCAAACGTGAAAGTTAAAAAATCATAAAAAGTTAAATTATGCATCTCACGAAAATTGACGTCATAATCAATTTAAAGATTTTATACACATTGATAAAGTGCTAATGTAGTTCTATCATAGATATAGTAATATATATAGATCTCTCATCCCCATGTTATCGTACAAAGATTTTTGATGCCGAAAAAAAAAAAAAAAAAAAAAAAGCTTTGGAAACAGCCATTAAGTGGTATTGAAAAAAAAAAAAAAAAAAGAAAAGAAAGAAAGAAATATGAATTTGAAACTGTATCTGGAGTCTTCCATTCCCCTTTAGCAAATAAATTATTCATAAATTTTATTTGCTAAAATATTAGTATGTATTCCCGTGTGTATTCACTCGGGGAAAGACGGCCATATTTTGGTAAAAACATCGAAAAGGAAATGAAAAGGAATAACTTTTTTCTCCCCAATGATCACTCTATTCTATATATGCTATACTATATCTATGAGTTCTATACGCAAGCGAAGTGTGACTCACTGACCGTCTGTGCAGCCAAGAAAAAGATTTCCTATGTTAATTGCCCACTGGATTTTTTGTAAGAAATTATTAAAAATCGAGGAAATTTATTTCCCGATTTTAATCCTTATATTTGGGTATAGATATGCATTAGTTATCGCGTGTGTTAGATTGAATTATTTTGCTGTCAAATTGACAAAATTTTAATTTTAAATTTCAAAACTCTGTCGCCCTTGGCTTTTATTATTATTATTATTATTATTATTTGGCGATCAAAAGCGTAACACGAAAATATACATGCCAGATGTATGCATTGTACGAAATGTAATATGTATTATTCATTGTACGTATGTATGACATGTAATATGTATTGTACGAAATATTGTTTCATATTATTCATTACTCTTTTAATATAAGTTGTTAAAATAACCATGATTTTTGAAAGGAATTAAATATTTTCGCCAGATAATTTGGCGATATCCTTTTTTTTTCGCCAAGGATGACAGAAATGAAATATATTCCGCTGCAAAATATTAGTATCTTACATCAGATATTTTATTTAGACATTTGAAAACAAATTTGACTTCAAACTATGATAGAATATTTATCATTTTCCTTTTAATTAGTATATTATTAGTATATTAAAATTTAAAAGCATGGTATATAATTTTTTTTTTTTTTTTAATCTTATAATTATTCTTATCTTAATCCTCAATGTTTCCCATCTTTATTAACTTGAATTTACTATTAAAATTTTAACATACTCAAAAACTTCTCATCACTTCGTTAAAATACACTAAACTTTTCCAAAATCTTTTTCTATTTAAAATGATACATGTATTTACTTTAAATGTCCAATATTTCATAAGATTTCCAATTTTAAAGTTTTAAAATATTTATCAAATTTACTTATTTTTCTGGTTTAGCCTTATTGTTTTCCTTTTTATAACTACAGCTGTTGCCTTCTTTAAAATATTTAAAATGATGAGGTCATTTTATAGTAAAATTATCCATTATAGCATATATTATATTTCACTCCTCCATAAAAATTGATTTTAAAATCGTCTGTTTCTTTTATACTTTTATTTTAATAGAATTTTAATAGAATTTAATTTATATATTAGTCATTTTAGCAATTTTATCCAAAGTAGCATTAGAAATAATATATATCACTTCTCCATTAAAATTTATAGGACCCTACAATAAAATTAATTTGTGCTTAATATCAACACTACGAAAATTTTTATCAATCGCTTCCAAATTTTGACCTAAGTTTCAAATCTCAACCCTGTGGGTTTTTACATCGGCTACAACGTTTTCGTCTTTGTTCGTAAATAATAATTTGACTGTACTAAATAGTTTACAGCCGTATAATTCAACGTATAACTTAGTCACAGCAACGCGTGGCCGGGTCTGCTAGTATATATATATATTAATGATTTATTAAGCGTAGTAAAAGGCAAGCAACAGATACAAGATCACTGAAACCACAAATACCAATAAGAATGAAAAAAAAAAAAAAAAAAAAAAAAATATGTAGGAAAATCTCAAAAAGGTGAAATTTTTTTTATCAGGGGATGAAATACATTTCTATTGTATTGTCTATATACTGTATGGACAAAGATATTTGGATACTTTCGAATTTAGGCATTTTGTTATGTTTCTACAAGAAATATTTATAGTATATGATCATGATATTCACTTTGGTTATTTATATATATTTATATATAAGCAATTTTACTAAATAATGTGTAACTACGTACACGCAAGCGTTAACAAAATTGATTTTAGATAACTTATTAGCTAAATGTATAAAGTTACTTTTATAAGTGCAAAAAAATATCGTGAATTTCAGAAAGATATAGTCAGTAGAATGAGTTAAATTTCAACTTTATTTGCAAAAAATATATCGAGAAGGAAAAGGGTTTGTTAATTATGAGGATTATATTTTATTTGACTAATAGTATTAGTTTAATTTTTTGTAGCTTAAACATTACATAGATACTAAATAATGAAAATCATGCTTCCCGTCTGTGATAATTAATTTATTATTATTATTATTATTATTATTGAAAGTAAAGGAATTTAAACATAAATAAACAAACAGGCATAAAAATAAAATATAAATTTTGTATTTTCACTATACATCTGCATATATTTTCAACTTTGACATTATTCAAGTTAGAAAATAATGGTTTTTCACTCATAGAAAAAAATTGTTAATTCAACAACAATTTAGTTGGTTAAAAAAAAAAAAAAAAAAAAAAAAAAACTATTTTAATAAGAATTTTGTTTAGATTAACAAAATAATTCTATTTATTTGTTTTGCAATTCTAACAAAATTATTTTGTTTTTACCAGATAGAATTGTTTTTAATTACAATTATAGAAAAGTTATAAAAACGTTAAGGGAAAAAAGTATATAGATATAGATATTATTGTATGCAAATGCAAAGAAAGTTTATTGAAATTTTGTAAATTTGTTAGCAATGCTTTTTGTGTTGTCATAACAAAACGTTGATTTTTTAAATTTCTAATAAATATTTGGTTTAAAACAACAAAAATAATCTTAACAAAATATTTTTTGTAGTGTCAAATTCTGTCTATGAGTGCATTACGAATTTTTGACTATTGCTTCTATTTTCACGAGGAAGACTTTGACATTACGAACAAATAATCAGTTTGCGTGCACGGATAGTCACATTGCCGTGTAACGACTTTTACAGGCAGCGTTCTTTACTGTGAAAAGCTATTGAGATCAGTGTCTTAGCGACGAACTTGATAAAATTTTTGGTGACAGAGATTTTTTTTTCCTTTGTGATTTTGGCTAGTCATTACTATTTTTAAAAATTCTAATTCCACGATCTACGAATAATATATATTTGAGGAGCTAATTTGAAAACTCTGCACTTTTGCGAGAGTTTTTAAGGTCACGACGCCAAACGAACTATAAAGAAAGTGTACGCTTTACTGGAATTTAATGTTTGGAATTACTTATAATCATTTACTCTTAGATGCTAGGCATTTTACCGATTTAAGAAGCAATATATTTAAAAAAAAAATCTCATTATTATTATTATTATTATTATTTTTTTTTGTTAGTTAAATTCAGTTGAAATTTTATTACAAATTTATCGTGGAGTGTATTACACGAGGAATACTTCGTTTGATGGCGGAAATGATTTATTAGCTGTTGAGGTTTATATTCAGACTTTTATAGTGCTTGCCGTTATACGAAATAAAACTAGAGTTTGACAAAACAATCATTTGTTAATTCTGAAGGTTTTAATTTATTTTATATTGAACTTAAAAAAAACAAAAAAGCATTAAAAGTAAAAGAGTTCAAACAGAAATAAATAAATCAGCAACAAAATTACACACAAATCTAATATGCTTACTATATATATATATATATATATATATATATATATATATATATATATATATATATATATATATATTCAACTTTGACACAATTTAACCCTTTGTGGCGCAAAGTAATTGGTCTCCTTTAAATTACACTACCGTCGAAATTTACGAATAAAATTAAAATAAAAGAAATAACTGAGATTTCTGCTGTGTTATAAAAGTAAAACTTTCTAAAATATTTCCGGGATGAGTTTTTGCAGTTGAAACTTAGTAATTGGTGTCATAGCAGCGCTGACATTGCGGCGCAAAGGGTTAAGTTGTAAAATAACAGATATTGCTAAGAATTTATAATTATTATTTCTATTCTCATGAGTACGACTATGAAAGTACGAACAAATAAATAGTTTTCGTGCACGGATAGTCACATTGTTGTGTAAAAACTTTTACAGGCAGAGTTCTTCACTTTTGAATGCCACTGAAATCGCATCATGAAAGGAGTTAATTTACAAGATTTAGAACGTTGGCGATATTCCCGTAAGTTCCGACGCCAAACGGTTTGTTAAAGAAAAAATACGCCGTAAAGAAATTAATGTTTAGAATTATTATAAACAATTTACTTTAAATGTTCTAGGCATTTTATTCATTGAAGAAACAATATACTTTGAAAAAGTATTTTATATCTGATTATTGTTATTATTTATCATTTATTTTGCTAATTAAATTCAACTGTCATTTTATTATGATTCCATCAAGAATTGTATTCACGGGTCAAACATCTATTTGGTGGCAGAAACTGGGGAGTTTTTTAATTGTTATGACTTCTAGTTACATATTTCTGGTGTTTGCTACTACACTAAATACAAGAGTATTTTGATAAATAACCGTTTGTTAATTATAAGGGTTATATAATATTATTTTTAGCTTATTTTATGTAGTTTGAACATTGCACATATATTTGAAATAATGAAAAATCATGCTTCACATTTGAAATTATTTTAAAAAGGGGGAAAAAAATGTTGAAACTAAAGAGATTCAAACATAAAATACAAATCGAAATACAAATGAAATACAAATCTTATATGCTCATTACAGATATTGTTTTTTAATCGTGACATAATTTAAATTAGAAAACGACCTATACTGTAATGAATTTGTAAATATTTTTCCTATTCTTCCTATGAAGACTCCGGCAGTAGGGAGAAATAAATTAGTTTTCGTGCTTGGATAGCCGCATTGCCGTGTAACGACTTTTACAGGCAAAATTCTTTCTTTGAAAGATACAGAGATCGGAGTTTTAATGATGAACTTCATAAAATTCTTGGTGATGGCTTTTTTATATTTTATATTTTATATTTAATATTTATATTTATTTATTATTTATTTATTTATTTATATTTATTTTAAGATTTTGGCAAGTCGTTCCTGTTTTTAGAAAATTCCAATCCTATGATCTACGAGTAATATTTAAATAATTAGTTGAAACGCTCTAAAATGTTGGCGATATTTCCTAAGTATTCGACGCCAAACAATCTATTTTTTTTTTTTTAAAAAAAAGCATAAGCTGTACAGGAATTTAATGTTTAGAATTTCTTACAACAGATGAACCCTTAGATGTTCTACGTATGTTACCGACTATAGAAACAATAATTAAAAAATATTTCTAATTATTATTGTTTATTTCTAATTTTGTTAATCAAATTCAGCTGAAATTTCATTACGAAGGGTCAAATGGAGGGTTGGGACGTATGTGTGTGTGTGTCTGGAGGGGGGGGGGGGAAGACAGTAGCCCTTCCTTACACGGCAATTTATGATAAATATAAATGTTCCTAAAACAGTTTTAGAGTACTTTTAATGTGTTTTGGAAGAACTGATCTTACAACTTAAACTGTAATAATCTACTTTTAAAGAATTGCAAGATAAAGACGTTTAAGTGCCCCACCATATTATTTAATGTATCTAGTTTTTTTTTTTTTTTTTTTTTTTTTTTTTTTAACAAAATTTTTTAAAAATTTTAACACTGTAGTAATTACTATTATTACTATTACTTTAAAATGAATAATCAAAAAGTGAGGAAAATGTTACTCCACAAAGAGCTTGAAAAAATAAAAATAAATAAATAAATAAAAAAGTGTGTATATATGAAAAAATATCTATATTAGAAAAAATCGATACTTTTTTGATTAATTAATAGGATATTGTTATATTCCTGCAATGTTCCTCCATTCTTTGCTTACTAATGTTTGTAGTTTGATTTTTATTTCAATCTCGGATCTTCGCATTAAAATATCTAATTCTGTGTTCAAATGTGTATTCTATTAGTTTTAAATGAGGCAGTGTTTTAAGATTTTTCGAATAATTATTAAAGATACCTGAAGCGAAAGTTGAGAGTTCAGTGCTTCGGATCGTTATTTTGATAAAAAAATAAAGTAAAAAGTTTCTAACAGATAAATTTTAAATTGATAATTTTAACGTTTATTCCCCCCCCCCCCCCCCCAAAAAAAAAAAAAAAAAAAAAAAAAACATGACTCATTAAATTATCAACAAATAACTTATTTACAAAATTTAATGCTGACATACACCATTGCACATGAAAACTTCCATTAACTTTAATATTTGAAATTTCTGTTATTACATGTCTCAGACTTTCCTTCTAAAATCCTTATTTATCCAATGGCAGAAAAAATGTCAAATTTGCTTCCATTGGCAAATAAAATAGGATTCTAAAACGTGTCAGACATTTTTTATCAGCGATATCACGTAAGCATTCTATTTTTGCACTTACGAAAAACATTCCTTCGAGCATAACATACAAATATTAGTAATCCAACTGATCTTATCGAGCAGTTTCCGATAAAGCTGAGTAAGAAAAACTTTCAATAAATTCTATAAAAAATGTTACAGTACTTAAACGGGGAATTTTTATTTTATTTTATTTTTATAAATTTTCTAATTAGTAAAAATCTATAATAGCGTTTAATTAATTTTTCTTACCCTGCTTTCTGTACAATATTTTAGAAATAGAATTTTTTAATACTATTTTTTTCTTAAATAGTACTGCAGACTATTGCTTTCAATTAGATATTTCCTGTCGTCACCATTTGTTGTATTTTCACTTTGAATGTGTCAAGCCTTTCACTATACACAGCCACACTGTTCAACCGCTCGGTAAGAAAATTGGTACATTTTTTAATCAGGACAAAATCCAGCTAACGTCGTATTTTTTAGTTCAATCGGATACATGGTTCAAAAGATATTAAATAAAAGCCCTATTTCAAATTTTAAATTATTTCTAAAAAATTACGCATTCATTTTTTTCTGTTATAAATGGAAATAAATTTATATGTACGTGAATAATAAACATATTTCTTTTTATGTGAAAAATAGTAACGTGTGACAGTTTCTTTTCTTTTCTTTCTTTCCCCTTTTTTTTTTTTTTTTTTTTTTTTTTTTATTTACATTGAGAGACAAGGCCAATTGATGTATGTAGTTATAAAAACTTTTACATATTTAAAAATCGAAAATATTTAATTTTCGAATTGAATTCACATAAAAAAGATATTTTTTGAATCAATTTGCTCAAAACTCTGTATGTTCATGCCCACATTAATATCTCTACGTTCATTAATAAACTTTATCCACCATCTTGTTTCAAAATGACGACAAAATTACATATTTAAATTTCTAATCGAAAAATTTTACTGTTCGTCAATCGAATTTAGACAAATTGTAAAATAACTAAATTAAACAAAAGTTTCCTATTTCTGAGAAAAAAAAAAAAAAAAAAGAAGAAAAAAATAAGTCCGTTCAAAAATTAGATTTAAAATAAATAAATAAATAAAGTGTTCGAATTAGCAAATTTCCTTACATACGTCATGGATATTACTATTTCTAGCATCATTTTTCTTGACTGAAGCTTTTTGTAGACAACTGCATCAAAATCATGGAAGAAACTATATGTTTCACACGCTCTTACAGTTAAATAAATAAAAATAAATAAATAAGTAAATAAACTTGAATGCTATTCATTTGGTTTATTTGTTGATAAGAGATTTTAACGTAGATTTTAATTCAGAAAGTGGGAGAGAATTCATTGAAGGATTAAAAATTATTGAACTTCCTTTACGAAGTAATCCAAAAACACGATATGACGACAGACCGTACAGCAATAGACGCAATCTTTTCCAATAAAGGTATGCGAAAGGGAGTTTATAAGAGCATATACACGTAGTACAGTTATCATACGTATTTACATTCTGTCTCTGACTTTTCTTTTCCCCCTTTTTTATGTCAATAAATCCTTTTTACTTTCCGATCACTATAGTAAGGAAAGTATTGTAATCATGTCAAAAATCCGAATTTGAGATTTTGATGTTTCTATACGTTTCGAGGTCCCCTGAATCCGTTTTCACTATTTTTACGATGATGCATGCGTGTGTGTATGCATGTGTGTATGCATGTGTGTATGTATGTGTGTGTGTATGTGTGTGTGTATATCTGTGAGTGAACACGCTAGCGTCTAAACGCTTTGTTCGAATAAGCTGAAAGTTGGTACGTATACTGTAAGTCACCATAGTACGAATCCTGTTGATTTTGGTGAATCTAACATTTATAGTTTTTTACAGGGACACCAGAAAAAATTCTTTATCATTATGGCCTATGGGGCCAAATTTTTAAAAGTGCGATAGCGTCTAAACGCTTTATTAATCTGAGCAAAAAAATTGTACACATGTTATAGGTCACAGTTGCACGAACTGTATAGATTTTGGTGAATTTAGCGCTTACAGTTTTTTTACAGGGCACAAAGAAAAATTCTTTATCATTATGGCCTATGGGGCCAAATTTTTAAAAATGTGATAGCGTCTAAACGCTTTATTAATCTCAGCAAAAAATTTGTACACATGTTGTATGTCACAGTTGCACCAACTGTATAGATTTTGGTGAATTTAGTACTTAGAGTTTTTTTCGGCCATTTGGGGTAGTAAGCGTCATGTATATAATTAACAGTGTCAAAATTCATGTCAAAATTAACAGTGGTCTGTTGGTCCAGGACCACAAAAATATTCAATGAACAAGCAAAATATAAATTCTAGTGGTCCATCGGACCAGTGAAGCTTTTCAATTTTTTTGTATTTTTCACTTTTCTCTAAAGTTGCCCGTAAATCTGTCACAGAATATTATATTATAATAATAGTAAGTGTACTTCTTTATAATTCTCAAATATCGCCTATTCCCTTTGATTTTTCATTTATTTTCCTTTTCACAGCCTTTTGTTAATTTAATTTTTAATAGTAAATACGTGGCATCAAGCTTCTTTATTAAAGCCTAAATTTTTTGTTTTATATAAGACTTCATTCATATTTTTAAATTAATTTACAAAAAAATGCCATATTTGACTTGTAAATTTATAAACAAACGAAATCTTAGTAAAAGAAGCAGGTTACAAATTTTTAAATATTTTTAAAAATATAATAGAATGAAAGAACAGACCAGTCAAAGTATGTACAGACTAGTGAGATCTGAAAATTTCTGATCCTGTGGACCAGTAACTTTATTCTTTTAAATTTCTACCCCTGTATAATATATATTTCATGCGGGAAATATTTTCGAAAAAATAAGTGCGTTGGTACTTTGCCTGGTCAGAAATTTAGATATATATATATTTGAATGTTAAGGTATTCCTGATATATCCCTCAATGTAAATGCCGTACATGAACTCAATGATTTTTTGATGCAAGATTACTTTTTGACACGTACATTTTCTGTCTTCTTATACTCATTATATTTATTTTCTTCTTTTAAGTATTATGTTGTTAACATGGAGCTAATATGAAAAAAATATTGAGATATACGCTTCTTTCTGATTTAGAATAAACATTAATACGCATTAAACATCACTTGTTGTTTCCATTGTAACACCTGCAGTAAATTACATAGTAACTAATATTTAAAAATTAACTTTAATTCACAATTTTAGTCTGAAGAAAGTATCTTATGTCATCCCAGTCATTACTAAAAAAATTAAATTAAACATTTTTGGATTGAAAGCAATACTATTTTATTTCGTAGGAAATTGAATGCACAATAACCCCTTTCTGTACATCGACTCCTCTTGGTTCTGAAAAATTTGCATACGATACTCCTGAAATGTATCCGTTTACAGAAGAGTTTCTCCAGCTGCTAAATGAAATACATTAATTTTTGCAACAGTTTGCATTCGATTCCCGCGATTCACTTTCCATCTTCGTTTTCAGTGAGTATATGATTTCACCCAACTCGAATAGGGTGGTGAGTCATCATAAGTCAAACCTATCAAACTCAAAAATTATGGCAACAAGAAGAAAGGAATCTGATGAACAGGTAAGACGTGATGCCATCTAGTGCACCTGAACTTCAGTTTTATCTTTCAAGATAAACAAGAAAATCGATCTTCTTTGCGAAAAACATACTGGCGGAGATTCCAGGAAAAAAAGACTAATATTTTAATTTAAATCCGGGTTGACATTTTTAGAACAACCTATTAACAGCGGAAGATTTTCGTAAGCTATTTAAAGCTCATCTATTGTTAACGAAATTCAAAACAACATGAGCGGTAAGAGATTAATATCATTTAACATTAAGCAATACACTTTTAAGATTAAATAATGAAAAAGGCACCGAATCATTAACTCCACATGATTAAAATCTTCTTAGGAGCACGTGCAGTAATTACAGACCCCTCCCAGTTCAACGAACCCAATAAATCTTAACTGCGTAGGCCAATTACGAACACTACCTACACCTCCGAGCAAACCAAAAATTAACCCTAATTTGCTGCCGCCTTCAGAACAAAGCCATTTCCCATGCATATACTGCAAAAGAAAATGTCAATCAAAATAATGCATATGCTTATCATTGACCGAAAGTAACTACGATATTAAAATGCGGAAGAGTTTGGGAAGACTCATAGTAACAGACTTTAATGGATGGAATATGAATTCAGATCGGGTAGAAAGTAATTAAAAAGCGATCATCTCCCTACTTATATATCATTATTATTTTTAAATCAATCAAATTAACCCACTGCCGCATACATCGGCTATAACCGTTTTGCATATTTTCATTAATAAAAAAAGAAAAATTTAATACGATTTGTAATAATACATTGTTTATTCTTCACTAATACATTGAACGAAAATGAAGTAACAGTCTTTAGGCAACATGTAATTCCTGATACGTAATTTGTTTCCTGAATTAATTTTTCTTTTATAACCAAAATAAATTACATGTGGTATTTTTATGTGTTGCATAAAAAACATAATATTTATTGCTTGAAGAAATTTATTTATGTTAAACTATAGACATTAAAAAAATAAATAAATAAACAAGCATCCCAGAAACATTTACAACGTCAGCAGAAACTAATTTGCATTAAAACTCATGGCGGTTGTAACCATTGTTTGTTTATCGCAACAACTTTTGAGCTGGTAAAGCAAATGCTAGCTACAGTCTTTGCGAACGCGAAGGCCATACCCATCATTTGTTCTGAGTACAGAAAATAATCTGGTGTGTCACTCACACGACTTTCTCTTACTCAGCATTTGAATACCATAAAGACAGATTATAGGTTATAGACTGAGGAGTAAGATAACAAATTATGTGTATAAACATACTTTAAAAACAATAAAAAATAGTTTAAAAACAGTTTTATTAGATATGTATTCTTGAGTGAAGGAGCGACAACCCCCTCAGTCCTCCGATTGAGAAAAGTACGTACATTCATAAAAATTTAAAGACGTTATTAAATTTTATATTTTATTTCAAATTATTCAGACAAATATTACACACGCAACTTTTTTAAAATTTCCAAATTTTGGTCAATTTTTTTCAAGTGGCGACCCCATATGATTTTCAAAATATCAATCTGAATTTCTTGCAATTGTTTGTTTTATGTTAAAACAAACAATTAGTTATTCGCAACAACCTGTTATTAACAAACAACCTGCTATTAGACCTGTTAACAAAACAAACAACCTGTTATTAGCATATTCCTGTTATGCTAATAACAGGAATATATATAAATAAACCGCTAAAAACTCGATTTTCTTATTCACGGGACTCCAAAACGTGTAATTGTAACAAAAAATCAGCGTTGAAATTTGAACTCAAAACTAGCATATGGGTAAGAGAAAGTAAAGTTGTAACAGTTGTAACAAACAACAATAATAATAATAAGAAAAAAACTGCGTTTCTGGACACAATTTTAAAACTAAAAATTTGCGGCAATGGGTTAAATATATTTTAAAATGTATAAAATGGGTTTTTATGTTGTTGGTGAGATTTAGAAGTTTTTTTTTTTTTTTTTTTTTTTTTTTTTCTTTTGACTGAGGACTATTAGTCTCAATCTGAAATTTTTGCGGTGTCGATTTCGATAGTTGGACATTTATCGAAATCTAAAAATCTAAAATTTATCGAAAATATAATTGAATAATTTGAAAGCAATGTTATAATTTGAAAAAAAAAAAAAAAAAAAAAAAAAAAAAAACTAATAGTCATCCGTCCTAAACTAAATTCTGCCAGAATTTCATCAATTTTTTTTTTTTTTTTTTTTTTCCTTTTTTTAAGAAAAAGAAAAGAAAAGAAAATTGATAATAAGCAGTATCGAAAAAGTTTTTTTTAATAATTTTGAATTAGGAAATAAAAAGTGCGCGTGCAAAATGAAATAAAAATAAGTAAAAAAATGAATTTAATGATTTATTTTTTATATAAAACATGATCGCGTACTATTTTAAAAAGTAGATGTAAAATTTAAAGTTTATGTGGTGCGTGTGGCATCTATAAAAATTGTTTTAAGAAATAGAATAGAATAAAGAAAGCAACGATGTTGGTTGCATTTTGTTATATAGTTTGAATTTTTAAATTTTACAGAAGTAATATCTACTGTAGGAATAATTTCTCATGTTAAAACTATAGGGAATTGTTATGCGAGCACAAGCGATGCTACTTTATTATTATTATTATTATTATTAATGTTATTATTATTATTATTTCTTTTTTTCTAAATTTCAGATTTGCATTTAGAGTGTTAATACAACCACTGAACAAAATACATGATATATTCAAAGACAGTTTACATAACGAGCTAACTAAGCCCGAAGCAGTTTCAAAGTATCATTAATGTAATACATGAAGCACTCGAGTTTTGATTAATAACAACGTACTTACATTTAGGCACAACAAAATATGCGGATGAGGCGATCTGCACTGAATTAAAATAGGCGGTAGTGTGGGAAAATAAGACATGGAATAATGATGTAAATGCTGATGAATGATAATCGATAGTTATGCTTTGCTAATGCGTGTTTCTTATTTAGTTTCACTGAGTCAGGATGACGACTAAGATTATATATAAAGAAACAGAAATACATAAACTACAAACAGTTTCTTAATTATTCGTTTATACGGATATTAAATAAATATTCTGTTGAACGAAGAAAAAAAAAAAAAAAAAAAAACCTTTAAGGACAAGTTACACATTGACCCGTGCAATGAAAAAGTTGATAAATTTTAAACATTTTCAACATGGTAACACTCGAGAAATTCCACGAATTGTATTAAAATTATCTCTACCAATCTGCGATTTTCGTAATTTAATATGTATTCATTTTGTATTTCTGTAAAAGAATTATAGGTTCCCACCCACACCCAGGAAAATGTATAAGAGTTTTCATGAATGGACGGTGAGCAATAATATACATACCAATTTCAAACTTAGTAATATGCAGCGTGCTATCGTGTTCACACACACTCATAAATATCAGTCACCATAAGAATAGTAAAAATTAAATTCAGTACATTTCAAAACGCATAGATAAACGGAAATCTCATACACGGATTTTTTTTTATAATTAAAATACTTTCCTTATCAGGCATGAAAGTTTCCGCCCTTTTTAAAGAAAATGAAATCTTGAACTCACACCGGAATAAACTTCTCATTTAAACGCAATTTTATTAACTCAAAAATAATGTGTTACAATAAGTGTATTTAAATGAAAAGTTTATTTCGGTGTAAATTCAAGATTTCGTTTTCGTTAAAAAAGGCGGAAACTTTCATGCCTGCCTTATACAGCGTGTATTCGAAAAATATAAAGTATGAAATATTTTTCACCAACAATGATACCTTATTATTTAAAAAAAAAAAAAAAAAAAAATTCTTAAATTCAATTAATTTGACCCATTAATTAGCATATCATGGATATTTATAAAATGTGCAATCGCATGTGTAAAGAAACTGCAATATCAACTTACACTGGTTTGAATATGTACGAAAATTAATTAAATTAAAGACACCGAAGAGCGAAAAGTGTAGTGTAATAATGAAAGGCCTCGCAGCGTTCCTAAAATTTTACTTTTATTTTATTATATTGCCACCACAATTTAAGACAATACTTTTAAGCATAACATTTTAACTCTAAAAAAGTCAAAAATATTCAAGAAAAATTTCATATTGACGGCAGTGGTGTCAACATCTTTATATAAATAAAGAGAAGTGTCTCTCTCTCTCTCTCTCTCTGTGTGTGTGTGTGTGTGTGTGTGTGTCTGTCTGCGCTCTGGTGCTCACAACTATTGGTCGCAGAGCTTCCAAATTTGGTATATAGGTACTTGGGACCCTGCAGGTGTGCACCTCATCGAGATTTTTTTCGAATTTCGAATTTGAATTTTTAAAATTAATGTTTTTCCGATTTTAAATATTGGCTTCTTTATTTCGTTTTTCATAGATTTATTCTTTTGTTTCAGTCGTCTGCGTATCTTAGCAACGGCTATTACGCAACTTATTTTTATTTAATACATTCATTTGAAGGCGATTTTTTTTTTTTTTTTTTTTTTTTTTATATTTATTGAAAATAAAATCGTAATGCAGTAGAAAAAATTAAGTATAATTAGTTTTAAATTTAAAAACGTATTTATAACAGTTATGTTTAATTTTTTTTTTTATAGTAGAACAACTTCTTATTTTTCATTTTTTAATTAATTCCTTTTAAAAAAAACTTTCATTTATTAATTTTTTTTTATTTACAGTATTTATCGGGAAAAATGGCAGTATATACATAGTAAAAAGTATTAAATTGATTAAAATTTATTTGTTTATATATATATATATATATATATATATATATATATATATATATATATATCTACTTTTTATTTTATTTTATTTTATTACATTGGTCGGAATCAAATCGTAATATAGTGTAAATAGCATGGGCTATAAAATGCATGGTTCAAAACTAAAATATTTAATAGATGCTGAGATACAATCATCTTTAAAATTGTAGTTCTTAAATAGTAGTAGATCCCCCCCCCCCCTGTCGTCGATAAATATCCAGATTGAAGTGCCCGGGAAAGATCTTTCTGCAGGCATGGGAAACCTAAACCTGATGCAGTGCGGGCGGGAAAAGAGCTGCCGTAGACAGCGGGTACCTGAACCGAGGTTTGGAGCAATATCAGTTTCTTTTTTTTTCTGTTTTTTTTTTTTAAGTTTTTGTCTGGAATGTGCTGTAAAAAATAAATATTAATTCAATCCTTTCGAAAATTCATTTAAATATAGTGACCAGCGAAGCGGGCGGAGCCTGCTAGTAACAAAATAAAGGTAAAATTTTAGGTACTCTACGAGGCATGTTACTCTACGAGCTTGCGATTAATAATAGCCAAAGTATAAGGATGCTAATATAAAAATAACATGGTAAATTTTTATCCGTATTTTTACTAAATTACATACGTTATTATTATTATTATTTTCAACTTAACAGGCAACAACGAAACGACTCAAACCTTTGTATCTCTCTCAAAACAAATGAAAAGAAAAAAAAAAAAAAATTCACTTTCTCTTCTCCAAAAGAAGTCTATACCAGACTATATATAGAATTTATCAATTTTTATTACATAATTTGAAATCAAGTCTTAATGTAAATTTTAAATTCCACATTACAGAGATTTAATAGTTAAAACTTATTTAACACTTTCATGTATTATGGATGACATGAAATAACTACTATATTGCATTTATAAACATAATTTGATAACATTATTTTATAAAAATGAATATAGATATTTGTGCAGTGATCAACAACGAGTCTGCCCTTCACCTTGGAAGGATACTTAATGTACTTTACGTAAGATATAGCAAAGAAAAGCAGGAACGAGTATCGCAAAACAAGCATCCAATACAGTTCGAGGGTTTCTTCATTGTTTTTGACACCTTTTGGACTTCTGTTGTTGAAGAAGGTTTGGGCGAACCCTTTGAAATGCACTTTGCTTTTATTGGTATTATTAACAGTAATCACAGGTACTCTTTTTTCCTTTTGTTTTTTATTCTAAATAAAGAACTATATTTTCTTTTCAAAGGAAAATTCGGTAGATTTTGCTTTTAAAATAATTTTAGCCTATGCACCATTGGAGATCTTAGAAGAATTTTAATTTCGAAAATATATATATATATATAAAGAAATTTGTCTTATTAAAAAAAAAAAAAAAAAAAAAAACACAGTACTTATCATCATTAGTTACGTCTTGGTCCTATGAATATTTAAAAATAAAATAAAATAATTACTTATTATGTATATATATATATATATATATACAGTCGGTAACAAAAGTGTCCGAACACTAGCAAAAATTCCCATGTAAAAAAAGTACACTTCATATGGTTTTGTTAAATAAATCCTTGTCGAATCCTGTTCTTAGTCAGTGTAAGAACATGATTCGATAAGGATTTATTTAACAAAATCGTATGAAGTGAACTTTTTTTATATAGGAATTTTTGCTAGTGTTCGGGCACTTTTGTTACCGACTGTATATATATGTATATAAATTGAATAATTTAATACCATTATAATACTCAGCAAACAAAAGATAAATGAAAATACCAACATTACAAAATTAAAAGAGATTGTAGTTCATTATAAATGTTTTCCCAGATTTTTATAATTTAATTACAATACCAATTAATAGTTAAATCATTTAAAATTACTTACGCAGAAGTGAACTCTATAGCCATAACACTAAGTCTATCGATGAGAGAAATGTTCGCATATTATATTAAAATTATCATTCTTAAACTATCAACATTATTTAAAAGGTAATCGGAAATGAGAAAAGGATTAAAAAATATCAAAGAAATCAAATCAAAAAAGGAATTCTTGAAATGAGAATTGGAATAATAACTGCTGAAAAATAGAATTGTTCGCTCGTCAGGAAACTTGCATTTCTATGAGCAAGAATACGCAAGATTTCGGAAAACTGTATAGCTAATTCAAGCCAAAAATACAGTTCAAGTTTCTATCTTGCGACAAAACCAAATGAAAAGAGAATGAGATAAATCACCAACACAAACCTGCATTGAATCAAAGAGTATTTTTTAAAAATCCACATGTCAAACGTAACCAAACTGAGATAGTAAAAATTAACTGGTTGCCATTCGAACAATACTAATAAGTAAAGTGTTTTTATATATATATATATATATATATCAGCCTGGGCAAGAGGCTTGAAATTTTAAACTTGTGAATTTTCTTTAACCCTTTTTAACACTACCCGAAGGTTGTTTTTGCAAGATAAATATTGCAAATATATAGGGGGTACAGTTAATATAATAAAAATAGATTTGAATAATAATTTACTTTTTTTTTCTTATTTGTTATTGTTTTCTAAAATTTAATTTTTTAATATTTAGTTTGAATTTCAAAAATGCGAAAAATTTACTAAGAATAAGTGCACTTTTGCAATTTTTAACGACAAAATATTAAAAATTGCAATTTTTGGAAAACAAAACCAAATGTAACGGTTGTGAATTTTCTGAAAAAAAAAAAAAAATATTAATAATAAAAAATAATAAAAAACAATAGGTAATGTTAAATTCTATAAATACATTTCACCATTGATTAAGATGGAGCTTGGTTGTCGACGATAATATGAGAGTTATTTTATCCCCTTAAAAAGCACTAGATTTTCTTTTGTCTAGACACAAATTTGTACATTATCATTATTATACGTAGATGTTACCAAACGCTTACCCAGTTAATGGAAATTTAACTAAATGTTTTCGTAGGTTCGAAGAGAAAATGATCATATTCCTTCCAGAGACATCCTTACGATTTGGTCACTAAGCCAAAATTTCTCAGTAAGTGATTAAAAAGATCGCAATAATATACGTAATATTTTTTAAATAAATGGATGATGATGATGATTTTATAAAATTTTTTATATTAGTTTTTTATTTAGTTATTCGTTTAACAAGTGGTTTCCTTGCATGTGAAGTCTAGAGGTGAGTTCGGGCTCTATTTTGGCAATCCGAGCCCGCCCGGGCCCGAAACATTTTTGAACTGAGCCCGCCCGAGCCCGAAAAATTTTCTGTGATCAGAGCCCGAGCCCGATATTGAAAGTGGTACGCTATGCAACGCATACACAATAGTAAAATTAAATACCGTTTACATTTTCAAATTAATTTTCTTTTTATCAATCCTCAATTTAAATAACTATAAATGTTATTATAACAATTTATAATGTCTGTGTCTCTGTATACATGTATATATTTATATAATAGATATTTACAGTGCAGCCCATTGTTTATAACGTACCTATCGGGGGAAAAAAAAATTTATCCGAATGAGTGATATAATGAGGCCCGATATAACGAAGGAGGAAGGATTACTGCATAACACTATGACATAATATGCATCCCGTTGAAAAAAAAGAGTTCTATTTAGAAAAAGGAAAGTCAAAGCTACTAAGGTTTGCAAGATTATTTTGTGATTTATAACCTATCATGACTATTATGACATTACTAAAGGTGCTCTCAAAATGAATAAAATTTCTTTTTTTTTTTTTTTTTTTTTTTTTTTTTTACATTTTCCAGTTAGTGAAGAATAAAATAAACGGAACTTTTAGCTTGAATCCGAGCCCGCCCGGAGCCCGAAGACTTGCGTAAGATTTGAGCCCGATCGGGCTCGGGCCCGGGCTCAGGCTCGGGCGTACGGGCTCGGGCTGAGCCCGTCTCATCTCTAATGTGAACTAGTTCTTGAAACTCCAACTAGCAAGACAGCTTCCTTTTCTTATAAGTTGCGTAAGCAGAGATGAAAGGACAATTACACAGGCCTGTAACCAAAAAAGTGTTTAGAAACCAATAACTGATACTGATATGTTTTTGGACGCTGATCTCAGAAAAAATAGCCAAAAAATTCCATGACGTACCAATTTTTCAAAATGTTGAAAATTAAAAAGAGATGGAGCCTAGATAGCAAGGTAGATGGAACGTCGCATTGCTGCTAGATGCTACATAGAGAATTCCCCGTACTGCCTACAGCAGACCAAGCGCCAAAAGGAACTTTCAGGGCAAAAAGCATTAAGGATATATGAATTCAGGATATAGTTAAAATTAAAAACTACTCAAAGTTTAAAATTAGAAAGCGTTTCACGTGTACACATATTATATAAAAAAGTATAAAATCACTTTGAAAACACGTATATATATATATATATATATTTACCAATATTTTTCTTAGGTATTAACGCTGGGTATAGTAAAATCACTATTTTAAAAATTATCAATGGGGTCAAAATAAAATCTATAATAATACTAGTATTAACCAAAATCCTAAAATTAAACATACCAATAGTCTACCTTTCTGTAATGAATTTAAAAATTTTAAGCACTTTATTCTAAGTAAATTTGATCTACTCATTCCTTTCTCCTCCCCCTGTACTATTAAAAACTTAGTTGTTAATGACTGGGATATCAACAAACCTACTGGTGGGGTTTATAAAATCTCTATCAAATATAATGAACTTTTTTACTACATTGGGTAAACACGTCGTACGCTTAAAGCAAGAATAAATGAACACATTCGTAATGTTAAAGAGAAAAAAAATTTCTATTCTAGTTGACTTTCTTTATGAGCACCCTGAAGCTATTCCTCTGTAGACCCAGTCCGAAGTTATTTCAGCCCCTCGCGACTTTCAAGACCTGCTAATGACAGAAGCAATAAATATTATCAAGTTCAACAAAGTTATTAACTCCAAACATGCTGCATCGCTTCATAAAATATGGCACACGTTGTGCTCGTAAGAATATTAAAAATTGTATATATATATATTTTTTTTGCCATGTAGTTCCTGTGTGACCTTTTGTGGACTGAACTTCTTTTTTTTATTTTTTTTTAAAACTTTAACCGTATTGAACTTCTCAATTATATGTTGCTGGCTACTATGTTACTTAAGTACACCTGATGATGCTATTTTGATAATAGCGAAAAGCTTTGTGTCTGGTTTTGGTAAAAAAAAAAAAAAAAATAACTACGTGTTTTCAAAGTGATTTTATACTTTTTTATATAATTCAGGATATGTTAAACAATAATAACTATCAATTGTTCTAATTATATTATTTTCCTATTAATATGAAATCAATATATATTTAGCAAATCATTTCCAATTATTTGATATATTAATCATTTTTTTAATAAAACACACTTCAAAATGTTTTGAAAATTTCCCCAGAATATGCAGAATACGCTTTCTTGTCCATCTCTTTGTGCAAATCCATACGTGATTGAGAAAAATGGGTGCCAAATCTGAAATCAGCGCACCAAATAATGTAAAAATCAGTCATTACATTGAAAACGCTTTTTCACGTCTCAGAATTTGCAGGCCTGTGTTATTTGATTGAAATGATAGGTTCATCTCCATATCTAGAAAATAAGGCAGAAAAGTACCTTGATTCAAAATAAGGTAGTTTATGAATACTGGCTGGGAAGCAGACGCCCCATCTTTTAATAATTAAAATATTCTGCTGATTTAAAGAAGGAATTACCTTTCATGATATTTTTTCTGATACCCAATTTTCCACCAAGAAACTGAAATAAAATATTCCATTTTCATAAAGATATTGTACCCAGTAAGTAATGTCATGGAATTTAAATCTCGAGTGTTGATGAGAGTTTTTAATGTTCTATTTCATCTCCTCTAAGACAGTAGTTATAGTTACAGAAGGTAGTAAGAACAATACACTTTAGTGAGATGCAAATACCAAATGTCAGAACATAAAATTCTAAATTTTGCAGTAAAAAAATGCTAGCTATTCTCTCCTATAGAAACTGTCTGTTGAATTTTTCAAAAGTTTATTTAAACGAATTTTCGATATATGCACTAAGCGACCAAAAAAAAAAAAAAAAAAAAAAAAACCGCACTCGGATATTTTCCTTTTCGCCTCCTACAATCGCCAATTAAATTTTATCGTTTAAAAGGCAAATTTTCGAACAGATTTTATTATGTTGTCCTCCTCATACACTTTAGCTTTGAGTCCAGTGTCAAAAACAAAATGCAATTGTCAGGAAGATTGTAATTTTAGAATTTATTTCAAAAATGGTAAGAATAAGGCAGTTAACGATGCCACAAAAAGTATTAATTTTTGAATGAAAATCAATTAAACTGGAAATTTGGTTTTAGGCGGCCATGTTGCTCATCCAAGCGTAAGTTAAAAAGTCATTGCTTATACAATCGGTTTATATTACATTTAGAACACAAAACAGATTCAGAAAAAGTGTTTAGCAGTATAATTTCTTTAAATACAGTGCAGCACCTATTAAACAAATCAGGTTTAAATGAGAGAAAATTTGAAAAATTCTATTCTTAGTGAAGAGAATTACGAAAGCAAGACCTCAGATGGCTGAAAAAATTAAAAAATGATTAGTTAATTACTGGGCTGAACAGGTTTTCTTTGATAAGTCAAGTTTAACTTATTTCCAGCTATAGAAAACAAGCAGATCTGACAACGAAAATAGGACCGACTTAATGAAAATCGTACTTTTAAAACAGTGACACATTCTCCGTACATTATGATACGAAGGTGCATACCTTTTCAAACAGTCGGGCAAATTTTTATGCTCAAGGAATTAACTAACTCCAAATAAAACACAATCTTTACAAAAGTGGTGACTGACCGAGTATTTTGGGCGTACCTTGGACATTTCCGCAAACAGCATTTCAAGATAATAATTCACCTTTTTACACGGCGTCTGTGGTAAGTTTATTCACTTCAAATTGTCAAAATTTCCTACCCATTCCCATGAGAATCTATTATTCTGTAAGTAATCATACTTTTTTTCACTTTAAGTTAAATCCCACAAAGGATATAGTAGAATTTCTTCTTTACCAGACATGGAAATAGTCCTAATTGCGATCCGCTCGAAAATGTTTCGTCTATAAAAAGGCAGGGAAGAGGGTAGAGGATTCGAAATTTGCAGCCTATAACTCTGCCAGAACTAGAAAAAATTATTTGTGATATTTGGCACATTGAAATTTCTGAGATTTATATTAAAACACTGTATCAAACTATGCCATTGTGCATTGAAGCAGTAATTCCATATAAAGGTGGAATTAATCCAATGCAGAATACATATTTTTAATAAAAAGTTGCTTAGATCTAACAAATAAATAGTTGTATTTCATACATTAAAATATAACTTGTTTATTTCATATAATAAATCATAATAGAATACAAAGTGTATGGTTATTGCATCATGTTCAAAAAGAATGTTTTATGCAGATTTTTAGAAAGTACTTCGTAGAGTGCAATAAAGCGAATTATTAAATCTAAATGTACATAGGCATCATTTCATCCCTTTGGTATTATGCAAACAAGACAGTTATATTTGTTTCAAACATTAATTTTAAAGTTATTACAAATAAAAAAGTTATAAGTCATTTTTTCTGCAGTGCGGCTTTTTTTTTTTTTTTTTTTTTTTTTTTTTGTCGCTTAGTGTATATATTCAATGAGAGATTAAAGATTTGCATTTAAGATATTAACGAAAACGTTATTTTTTGCCGTGCGCTTATTTTAACAATTAAAGTATAAAAGAATGAAGTTAGAAAAAAAGAATGTGTTAGTACATGAAAATATTACCATTAACAATTTAAAAGCATGCATACCTGTTTACTTCAGTTGACAGTGGAACTGGTGGCGGAACAACAACATTGGGTGCAACATTGTTGGCAACAACTGTTTGAGGTGGGACAACCGGAGGCTTTAGAGTTGGAACCGGAGGTGGAAATCCAGACTGTACAGGTGGACTGCCACACAAACCATTGGTACCGAAATTTGACGGTGGAGGTGGACTTCGCATGGGCAGACCAGCAGCGGCTCGAGATAGTTCATTGGCGAGAGTAGAAATGCTGCATTAGTAAGCAAGAGCAGAATTTAAGTAGAAAAGCAAGAAGAAAGTAAAAGTAAAGCAGTAAAGCAATAAAGCGAAAAGCAGAAAGTGAAAATTTGAACATTAAAGAAAAAAGAAGAAAAGAATATATATATATATATTTAAGAAGAAATATGATTATTTATTACTATTATTAAAATTGACACTGCATATCTATTTATTAATTTGTGCACTTTTGTACGCAACTTTCATGAAAATGAAATCAAACATGAGAAAATAATATTACAGTAGATCTATTGCATATATTGTGCTTCACTGTCGTTTACTGAAGACAAATTTCAAGTCCCCCCTGTTTTGATTGCCTTCATTTCGTTTATTTTAAATATTTTTATCTATTCAAGATATTTTTCTAAATAATAATAATAAAATAGAATTATGATTTCCAAACAAGGCATTTCATTCCTGATTCCTCGTTTTTGATAGCATGCTTCTTGTTCCTGTGAGTTCAAAATTTTTGGATGCTTCAGTTCATTTTTAGGTTTAGACCCCTGCTACTGCTTTATCGCTTTAGAATTTCATTCCCAATGTTTTTTAAGCTGTACTTTAAAAACATGGACTTACAGTCTGGTTTATTTCATCAATTTCCGTAAAAATTATAAATAGCATCAAATGTGAATTAAAAAATGAATTTTTGAAAATATCAGTTGCTCTTGAACTAAGATGCTTTTTGCAAAATTACTTTTAGTTACATTTGGATGGCCATAAATAGACAAAACTATAAATATGATACGGTAATTGCCTATATCATATGTAATAATAAAAAAATTTACGACGATAAGTCAATTTCTGAAATGGAATTTTTCCTTTTTATTTGCATTTTTAAGCTAATATAGGTTTAATTTTATTAGCCATGGATATTTCTATAGCTGTCTTAATGAAAAGGAAAAATAAATTTGATATTAAATTTCTAGCACCTATGAAACAAAAACTTAAATTGAATAAAAAAGCAATATATATATTTTAATAAAACACTGTGAATATATATATATATATATTAAGTTGCTCAAGTATATTTTTATTTAGTTTTATTAAACCTCTTATAATCACATTATCGTATAATAAAAGTGCGTCAATAATAATTGAGAAATTTTTAAAAGGCTTAAGAAGCTTCTCTCCTTCACAATAAATAAATGAATAAATTTATAATAAATAAATAAGAAAATTTTGACGATTTGGTGACTCATCGAAAGCCCGAATTCTCGAAAGCCGGAATTCCCATTAGCCTGAATTTCGAATACATATATATATTCCCGAAAAAATCTGCTTTAACGATTAACGCTAATATTAAAACATGTTTTATCAATATAATAAATAATACAAAACAATAACCAACAGTAGATATAAATGCTTACAGTGATGTTTTATCGGTAATATAGTTACTTGTGTGTAACATCATTTTTTAATTACTATTCAAATATTGTTTGTTTTTTTCACTCTAGGTGGTTTATTGTCTACATCCAATAATGTCATTTGATTCTCAAAGTTTTCATGTTGAATTTTTACTTTATTTATGAATTCATAAATATTAACATGCGATTTTCCTGCTGGATTGTTTAAGACATGGCGTCAACCTTCAATATGATTCGTAGTGCAGACACCGAAGTTATTAAGCTGGTTCTACACTTATGACGTAACAGAGCCTGAAAATTAAAATATTTGTGATCCTTATTGTATGTAGATACGTAAATAAATTATGCACATTTAGAATTACCGAAATTTATACTTATTATTATGTATGTTTAGATTGATTGTTAAAATTTATAAAATAAAAATTTTAAGTTGAAAATGTTTGAAACCACTTCCTTCCATCCATGCGCTAACGAAGTAATAAAGGAACTCGATATGCCGAATGTTCAGGCACAGGTATATCTGCAGCAACTGTTAACTATGCACCATCAATATCTCCTGTTCTAACTCAAGCCATTGCTGAACAAGACCGATACAGCTTCACTACTTCAGAATTATTTTTAAGCACAGATAATCCTAGTTTACTAAAATTACGCTATAAATGCTTAATAGTAATGGAAAAAATAGCCTTTTACGGTAACATGTGTAAAAACTTTTCGTGAAGCTTTCACTACAGCTATTTTGCAATACACCTTTATAGTTGCTGGGTTAAAATCATATCCAGTCTTGTTGCGGAACCGTCAACTGCAGCTAAAAAATTCAGGATTCGGGCTTCCAGTAGGTAACCGACGATTTATGCCTATTAATTAATTACCCATGTAAAAAAATCAGCAAAAATTTTTTAAAGGTAACTTTTAGGAGTCTTGCCGGTTATTTCGGACATTTAAAGGTCTCATACAAGTATTTCGGGTAAACCTGTATGGAACCTTTAAAAAACTTTAATATATAAAACTTTAATATTCTACTTGCTTCTTCTACCCACAAAAGCTAGCAATAAAGACACTTTTTTTAAAAATAAGTAGCCAATTTCAGTTAATTGAAACGTAAAGAAAGCTCAAAACATGTAAATTCAGCAGAAAAACGGAAATCGGAATTTTTCCCGTACCGTCTACTTATACATGCAGCAGTTAGTAACAAATCCATTTTCCTTTTATTTAGTATATTAGTTGAATATTTATTGCTTAAATATCACCCTTTGAAATGAAATGTTTATGTTTAGATTCGAAACTGGAAGTTTGACATTTTTTTTTTTTTTTCTAGAGTTTTGTGATTTTAAATTAAAATTTTATCAATTTTACAGAAAAAATAATTCAATCAAACACATGTAGACAGTAACTTATATATAACTATACCCAAATATCGGAATTAAAATCGGCAGATAATTTCCGTTATTTTTTAATAATTTTTTACAAAAAATCCAATGGACGATTAACGTAGAAAATCTTTTTCATGGCTCCATGGACAGACAGTGAAGTCATCACTTCGCTTGCGTATAGTGATGCTACATTATATAAATTACTGTGTCTATGGTTTTATTTGAGCTTTATGAAATTGCCAGATTTAACAACTTTCTACTTTTAGGTATTTTTTAATGTTACATGAAGTTGGAAATACCTGCAGTTTTTTTTTTTTTTTTTTTTTTTTTTTTTTTTTTTTTTTAATACTGCACAAATTAATAGTGTGCATTTATTTATTTATATTTATTTATTTATACTAGTATCGCCCAGTGGTCGAAACTCGACCATTTTTTTTGCAAAGCAAGGCAAAGCAAAGTTATTGCCTTGTCCTAAACGGAATGTAATTGCAACACAGCTGCGGCAATTGTTTACCGATATTCACTCTAACTGAATCAGCAGAGTTTTACTTAATATAACTATTTCTCTCTGTAGATGTTAGCCTTTCCTGAAATGAGAGAAAATCGCAACGTGAAAACGCCCCTTGTTGTGTGATGCAGCCCAGAAGCTAATAGGTACCATGTCAAACCAAGGCCCAACCAAGTATCAAATTCTGTTAAATTAATTCGATTGGTTCATAAAATACAGTGTTTGAACAAAAAAAAAAAAAAAAAAAAAAAAGATATTTTTTTAAATTGGTCGAATTGAGTTCGGGAAATTTTAAAACGTGTAACTTTATCGAAAACCGAAAATCTAAAACTTTTCTGAATCTTATATTTTCTACTTATATATGCAGAGGAAAGAATAATAAACCCACTTTAAAAAAAAATAATAATAAGTAGTCAATTTCACTTAATTAAAATGCAAGGAAATCTCAAAATGTGTAACTTCATCGAAAACCGGAAATAAAGTTTTTATGTATCTTCTACTTGCTTCTTCTACCCACAAAAGCTATCAATAAAGACACTTTTTTAAAAAATAAGTAGCCAATTTCAGTTAATTGAAACGTAAAGAAAGCTCAAAACATGTAAATTCAGCATAAAAACGGAAATCGGAATTTTTCCCGTACCGTCTACTTATACATGCAGCAGTTAGTAACAAATCCATTTTCCTTTTATTTAGTATATTAGTTGAATATTTATTGCTTAAATATCACCCTTTGAAATGAAATGTTTATGTTTACATTCGAAACTGGAAGTTTGACATTTTTTTTTTTTTCTAGAGTTTTGTGATTTTAAATTAAAATTTTATCAATTTTACAGAAAAAATAATTCAATCAAACACATGTAGACAGTAACTTATATATAACTATACCCAAATATCGGAATTAAAATCGGCAGATAATTTCCGTTATTTTTTAATAATTTTTTACAAAAAATCCAATGGACGATTAACGTAGAAAATCTTTTTCATGGCTCCATGGACAGACAGTGAAGTCATCACTTCGCTTGCGTATAGTGATGCTACATTATATAAATTACTGTGTCTATGGTTTTATTTGAGCTTTATGAAATTGCCAGATTTAACAACTTTCTACTTTTAGGTATTTTTTAATGTAAAGGAATACGTGTGTAAAAGGGAAAAATGCATAAAAAATAAATGTATTTTTAAATACCTTCTTGACATCGCAAGAAAATACTATCTGTATTCGCACCTTCCGGCTAACCATACCTTTCGAATGATACCATTTTCAACCCTCTACTCCCATAATTAGTATGTTAAAAAGGGACTACAAATTTTATGCTTGCCTATTAATATATAGATTATTTATTTATATTATTTATTTATTTATTGTAAAATTGTAAGAAAGTTCTGAAAATAATAGAAAAATATTAAGATAATTTTGCTCTTCAATACAACATCACAATTATTACTAAATATGGTTTACACAGATGTCGGTTTAGGGTCTCGATTCGGGTGTAGATATTCATAATGGTTCGGATTGAGCAGCAGAATGTGTTTAAGCAATATAGGCTTCAATTTAATTAATCCTGGTTTGCAAAAAATAACCGTAGAGACTCAAATAAAACCAAATAGAATCTTTTTAATGTCATTTGACTCAAAATTAATATTGGATTCAATGTGATATAAGTTCAAGATAACAGACAAGTGGTGCATGGATTAAAATAACAAATTATAACTGTAAATTGTTTTCGAATAATAAGGGGAATTATTAAAGTTTTTCTCTATTGTTATAGAGACCAAGTCTCAAATGTTTAAGTCGAAATTAAAAATATTTTACTTCTTTTTAGAAATAACTATTATATCAGAAAGTGCTAAATATTTCTATTACAGAAATATAATATCAGAGCTCATTTGATTAGACAGATTTTTTTAATGTAATTTTTCTTAATTGTTGAACATTTGGTACTTTTTTATTTTTGTGTGTGTGTGATATGTCAAAGAAACCAACAACAACAACAATTCTCAAAGTAAATTTAGCATGCAATTGTTTTAAGTCTTTTTTAATTATAGAAAAAACCGCCGAATAAGATTGTCAAGCAACCAAAAGTTAAATTTATTTTTGTTACTTTATGATGGTTTAACAAATTAATCAAGCGTGATCGTATAACTACACTAACTGAAAAGAGTGAAACACCATCACACAAAACGCCACAAAAAGATAAGTAATATGAGAAGAAATCTTACCACAAATCGAACATTGTAGCGTCCGTTACTAAGGCTAATAAATCATACGACGCACATACAAATCTCAATGTCAGAATGACCGAACTTGTATTTAAATTAAAACCTTGTATGGTTTCTGTTTTTTAAATTGAAATTCTGTTGTATAGAGTAAACAACCGAGTGAATCAACGTATATACTTAGAAAATAAAGACTGAGGGGGAAAAAAAAAAAAATTGTGAATTTACAGTTTATTAATTTCTCATACCCATAAGGAAGAAAAACTATTGTTTTGGGGTCAAACTTTCGAAATTGAGTTTTTGTTATATTTACACGTTTTGAGGTTCCCTGAATCCAAAAATCACGTTTTTAGCGGTTGGTCTGTGTGTCTGTCTTTCTCTCTCTGTGTGTGTGTCTGTTATCAGCATATCTCAAAAACAAATTATATATAGCAGAAAGCCCAAACTTGGTATTCTAAATGTGCATCATGTAGAGATACTACACTAAACTTTTCGTTGAGATCAAGCAAATGGTTCATGTACAGGGACACCCAAGATAATTAAAATACATTACTATGGGGGAAATTGCAGGTAAGTTGAGTTTAACATCTATCGACTGCACTAAACCAAATGAAACGAATATATATTTTTTATATGCATAAAATAAAACCATGTTTCATGTAGAATATGGTATGGAAATCATTCACAGTTTGTTTACAATGATACACAAAAGAACTAGATTATAGTGCAACAATACCTGAAAATTGATGGAAGTGTACTTCCGGTTGTGCCGTGTGTTATTAATATAAGATTATATTTATGTGCAACATGTGATGTGTACTTTCAGAAGATATAGGGCTGCTAATATTTAAGCCATAACATTCTTTTTATTGTTAGTGAAGTTTTTCATCCTACTGTTAATCAGTACCTAATATTTCTAGAAAATACTCTTCTCGATAAAATTTTATGACAGTAATTATTTCGAGAATATCGGCGATCTGCACTTGAAAAAAAGTTTCTACTTTATATATAAATTTATATACATAGATATATATTTAAGGACTTTAAATGTAACGCCATTTTTTCTAAAATTCAGGTTAAACTATCGTTATTGTTTAAAATTTTTAAATAGCAGAATTCTTTAAAACAGAAATTTATGCTGGAATTCTAATTTATTTTCTTTGGATACCTTCTTATATACATATAAATTATCAAGATGAAAAAAGATCAGATCATAAAATGCGACGAAATCATGTGTATGTATGTATTCATGGTGGGACATCATAGAAATCTGAAAAATTCTAATTTTCTCTCACAAAACAAAACTGTGGACTCTTGAAGTAGTGGACTGTTGAAACATGGACTGTTGAAGTAGTTTATCAATATATGTAAAGCTAAAGCTGAAATCATTGCTATGAATAAAAATACAGCGAACAATAATATTTTTCATCGTTCTTAATCTTGCCACTTGTATTAATTTTGTACGTTGCTGCTTTTATGCTGCGTTTATACCTACTGATTTTTGCCTACTGAAGGGTTATGATTGACTACTCGACGCAAAACAATTGTTGCGCGTTTTTTCAATTTATGGTGTCGTTTAAAAATTTATAGAGTTTATTCTGTCTATGCATGTTATGATTAAATGGCTGACTAATTACCAACTAACCATACGTATTTAAAAATAATTCGTATACTAAAAAGTTTTTTTTTTTTTTTTTTTTTTTTTTTATAATATCAGAGAAAATTTACGTTTGAATGTCTAAAATAGTTCAGAAACAATGATACCAAAACAATTGAAAATAAAATTGAAATTTGTCTCCTGCAGAGTTTAGCATTTTCACCCATCAAGGTCATTTCTCTCCCTACAAATATCGGAAATTGCTTCATAATTTGTGAGTGATGCATCACTTTACTGCGTGCGTACTTGTATAAATGTATGCTTGCATGTGTGTGCGTATGAGTGCGTGCGCAACTATAACAAAATCTGCAATATAGGATGATCCCCTTTTATTCAGGGAAAATGTGACAATGATTTTATCACAGGTTGAAAATAGTATCTTTTATGAGGCAAAAATCTGATATGAATACTTTTAAAGGAACGCAGCAATTTTTTTCCTCATCGATATTATGCTATTTGCAAGAAAAAATCTGCACCGATATCACACAGTATACATAATTTTTAAAGAAT
Organism: Salticus scenicus; assembly: GCA_963930645.1. NCBI lineage: Eukaryota > Metazoa > Arthropoda > Arachnida > Araneae > Salticidae > Salticus > Salticus scenicus. Next base: position 68,621,531 of record OZ005650.1, on the reverse strand, counting down.
ATAGTTTAATATCTAGTTATCAGTACGAATTAAATATTTTAGTTTTTGATTTTCACAAAGATATTTTAATTTTAATCAAATCTTCAAAAAGGTGTGTATGTCCGTGTGTGAGAGAGTTGGAGCGGGCGGATTCATATCCTTAGAAAAGCTACAATAATAACAACAACATTACCAACAAAAATTCTAATTATCTATTTTGAAGCATATAATAAAGATTTCTCTATCTACAGAATAAAAAGTTCTGAGGTGTTAATTTTTGTTGACTTGTTCAAGAAAAACAAATAAATAAAGAGTTATTTCATTTAAAAGTTATGATAAAATAAATATGTTAAATTTTTAAAACGTTATTTATTAATTTTAAAAATATCTCGAAAAATAATTAAATAAATAAAAGTAAATGAATAAATAAACTAAAATTTAAAAACTAAAGACATATATATACAGGGTATGCATATTCACATTGCACTGTTTCCATAAATTAAGCAACAACCTGTTTCTTACTTTTTTTCTTCTTATTTTTATTTAGTTATTTATTTTTTCTTATGAGCATAACTTAAACAAATGAATATAAATTTAGATGACATGTTAATAATTAATTCATTAATAAAATTTTATATTATTTTGATATAAGAAATAATCTTTAAACTGATATAAAATTTTTCTAAAACGTATGTTTTTGAAAAAAAAAAAAAAGAGGGGGGGGGATTAAATTACTTATTAAAAAAAATTAAATGAGAAATTATAATTTGCATTAAATATATAGGTGATTCCGCACATTATTTAAAAGACTTAATTAAACCATTTATCTCTAATATTTTTGTGCGTGTGCGCGAATAACTTAAAAAAAAAAAAAAAAAAAAAAAATGCATATAAGACATGAAATTTGGATTAAGTGAATGAAATTTTTATTGTTCTCACTATGTTCTCAGTTTAATTAATAATAATAATAATAAAAAAAAAATGTTATCGAAGCAAAAGAAAAATGAATATGATAAGAAAAATAGTCAGTTGTAATTTAAATTTTGGATGCATACGTAACTTTGCTGAATTGTTATACCACTAATCAGTACCATTTTATATATATATATATATATATATATATATATATATATATATCTCCAAAATAATTCATTTTTCTCATCTTTACACACGGATTTTAAAGAAAAAATAGAGATAAAAAATTAATATGAGTTTAAAAAAAGTCAGCGACGTCAGAGCAATATAAAATTTGATTAATTATTTGAAAAGGAACATGTTGTCCAACTTTTATACTTATTTATTTATTGCTTTCTTCTATATAAGAAGAAAGCATTGGATTCATGAAAATTTTCGAACTTCAATTTTTGATGGATTTACACGTTTTGAGATGGCCTGAATCCTATTTGACTCTTTTTTAGAAAATATCTGTCTGTGTGTGTGTATCACAAATTTTGTGGACGCTGTTACGCACGAATCAATGTAAGAAATTTAAGTAAACTTGATATTTAGTTGGACCCTGACCTAAACTGGGACTAATTACATTTGGAGATCAACCGCTCAAAAGAGGGCGCTCATTTTTTCTAAATTTTTAACATGGCAGTATACGACAAAATTTCGTATAAGTGTGTATAATGAGAGTTGTTTTTAAAGCATGATTGTAAAGTTAATATTAATTATTCATAATAGCAGTAGTAAACTAGGGGGAAAAGTGTGTGCATGTAGGAGCATCATATCTCATCAATATCTTTAAAACGAATGGTTGAACCATACATCTGTGATAGTTTAAAGCAAAATTATCTTTATTATTATTTTCTTTATTTTTAACGAAAAGAAATATTTTTTTGCATTTTTCTGATATCGGCACAAAATTGACTTTCTTTCGGCATTTAGCGTTACATCTCTGAGGTAAAAATCGTTTGCACTCACCATGGAAAATAATTTTAATAAATAATAATAAAATAAATAATTTGTACTGCATGAAGATTATATAGAAGAAAGCTTTGTGGTGGCCACAACGTACTAGTTTTTTCCTAAGAGTTATACGAATAAATAAATAAATAAATAAAACAGGGAAATAGATCATCGCTTAACTTTTGTAAACCGGTGAAGTAATTTTATAGTAACATTTTTCAAAATACAAAATGAAAAAAAAAAAAAAGTTTTCCTTACATACCTTTTACTTCCGAAATTAAAATTTATTGAAAAAAGAAAAATCTGAAACTTTATTTACTTTGGTCAGACATTTCCTTGAAAGTTATCCTTACCTGCAAAAAGAAAGAAATACATTTTAAGGTAAATTCGTTGTTAAAACAACAACAAATTACTATAAGCATTATACTCAGCCACAATTTTTCTAGAAAGCTTAATTAGGATTGTAACGAATATCACATAAAAATAGAACAAAGAAATAAAGAAATGAACTTAAATAATAAGCTTAGAAGTTGTTTGTTAAAGATGATCAGTGAAAATTTGTAGAACAACTATAGATTAAAGGAAGTATTTTTCTCCTTTAATGAGGGACAGAACAAACTTTTTATTTCATTGGAAGAGGAAAGTTGCTTTATTCTTGTGTTATTAAAATGAGATACATAACTAGCTGAATGGAATGGATCGTTCAAAGTACCTTCGAAGGATTTATTGTTATTTATTTTTTCTAAAAGGCAAAAAGGTCAATGATCTGAACGAAAAGTTTTAATTTCTTTGCTACATACAAAAAATTAAATTAAATTAATCTATATATATATATAATTAGCTATATTGTTTTACGAAATCGATGCAGCTTTCACTGCTTTATGAAGTACATGCCCCCTGACGAATATTTTACTTCTAATTTTAAGCATTTTATCCAATTATTTCGGTGGTTATTTATTTGTTTTCTCTGTCATTAAGTTTAAGGGTCCTTTTTTTTTTATTATTATCATTCATGTCGGCGTAAGTAATTTAAGTTATTTTTGTCTCCTATTGGTTCTTAACCTAAATCGTAACAATTCTGTGTCAGTCTTTTCTCTAAGTTAAAATCAGTTCTATATTTTTGTGTGTTGGTATTGTTTTGTATCTATTAATTGCTAAACTTTAAGATTAAATTTTATTACGATATCTATCATATATATATATATATATATATATATATATATAAGGGAATGTACGTGTGAGAATGAACCAATATTCGAGATTTCTGTTTCGTCAACTAAACGAATTAGTTGGTGACGTCATGATGAATCAATATGAGCTGTTGTCGGCTGGATTTTGCGAAGTGCTTTACAACTTCACAAGTAGCAAAAGTTAGATGAGAGGAGAGTATTATGGAATACCATTTACATTTCTTAAAATAACTTTACTTGTTTTTAATAAAAATCCCCAAAATCATGATGAGTACATAGTGTAATTTTTTGTAATAAATTGTCAATGAAAAAAAAAAAAAAATCCCCTAATTTTTTTTTTTTTTTTTTTTTTGTTATAAAAAGTTTACTTAAAAAAAAAGTTACAAATGGAGGTTAATATGAAATAGTCGGTTTAAACTGTTTAAACCATTGAAAAACTAATTAGACTTCATAAAATCATCTTCGGAGAATTTTCTGTGACAAAAGATACATTCGGCATCTTTATTTTCTGTTTCTTTAGTTGAATACATGAAGTCAATTTCAGATGATACTGTGAAATACCTAGTATTCCATAATACCCGACACGCCATCTTTAAAAATGAACTTTTAAATTGATGGACAAAATATTTTCAGCTAAAAAACGACCAATGTATAACAAAATACAATTCTTTGAGCATACATTATGCTTAAGATCAATGTTCAAATCACATGTGTACTAGAGGTGAGTTCGGGCTCTATTTTGGCAATCCGAGCCCGCCCGGGCCCGAAACATTTTTGAACTGAGCCCGCCCGAGCCCGAAAAATTTTGTGTGATCAGAGCCCGAGCCCGCCCGAGCCCGATATTGAAAGTGGTACGCTATACAACGCATACACAATAGTAAAATTAAATACCGTTTTCATTTTTAAATTAATTTTCTTATTATCAGTCCTCAATTTAAATAACTATAAATGTTATTATAACAATTTATAATGTCTGTGTCTCTGTATACATGTTTATATTTATATAATAGATATTTATAGTGCAGCCCATTGTTTATAACGCACCTATCGGGGGGAAAAAAATTATCCGAATGAGTGATATAATGAGGCCCGATATAACGAAGGAGGAAGGATTACTGTATAACACTATGACATAATATGCATCCCGTTGAAAAAAGAGTTCTATTTAAGAAAAGGAAAGTCAAAGCTACTAAGGTTTGCAAGATTATTTTGTGATGTATAACCTATCATGACTATTATGACATTACTAAAGGTGCTCTCAAAATGAATAAAATTTCTTTCTTTCTTTTTTTTTTTTTTTACATTTTCCAGTTAGTGAAGAATAAAATAAACGGAACTTTTAGCTTGAATCCGAGCCCGCCCAGAGCCCGAAGACTTGCGTAAGATTTGAGCCCGATCGGGCTCGGGCTTACGGGCTCGGGCTGAGCCCGTCTCATCTCTAATGTGTACTAGTAAGTTTAAATGTTTGAAAACTTAGATGCAAAAACTTTTAAAAATCGCGAAACATACTTTGTTCTATAGAGAATGGTACAACAGCAACAAGCGGTTGCTTCTTACTGTATTGCTTCATGGGATCCTTCTTTAGTAATTCCTAATATTTTGAAGAGATAGCAGCACCAATCAGAGCCGAAACCTCGGTATTCCATATTTCCCGACTATTCCATAATTCCCTCCTCTCCTCTACATCTTTTAAAACACATATAAGTCGTATTTCAGAAAGTACCAAAACATATGCAAGTTACCAAAAAGAATAACAACAACAACAACAACAACAACAAAAACCTACAGTGTCCTACATGTAGTTTCTATGGCGTAGCAAGAAATATTAAGGATAAATTTTTCCAATATCTAACACATTTCTTTAAATATGTTTTCTACGTATTGTAATTAATGGTTACTGAAAGGGATTCTAGTTGACTTCTTTTAATTGAGCAATTTGAAATAAAATATGAAGAGTACAATATATATATATATATATTTGACGATTTGACATGATAATAAAAGTCTTTCAATTAAAATTTCAAGCACATAATATATACACTCTTGCTCATAAGTTTATCAAGACTTGCAAACGACCAGTTTTTTTTCAATTTAAAAACTTATCTTTCGATGAAATGTTTTCAAACATTGGGTATTTAAAAAACCGGGTTTTTCTCATATTTTTCAGTGAAGATTAGTTTAAGACAACATTTAGGAGGTCCGTAACAAGTTGAGCAAAATCAATAATAAAAAAACCCACAAACTTTATAAAAAAATTCACTTTACAACACGTATAAAATGGTACATTTAATTAAAATTATCAATTAAAATTACAACTTGCCAAGGCCATCATCAGGACAAAGTCATTTGTTGTTACGAGTACAGCAACATTTGAATTATATATACAAAAAACATTCATAGTACAGTTACAGTTATTATAGATGAAACATTTAAAACAGATGAAATAGTTAAAACATCTATGGTTCATCTGTTTTCAACTGTTTCATCAACAATAACTGTAACTGTAACTATGAATCTTTTTTGTATATATAATTCAAATGTTGCTGTACTCGTAACAAAAAATGGCTTTGTCCTGATGATGCCCTGATGGTCAGGGCGAAAGGCCTTGACAAATTGTAATTTTAATTGATAATTTTAATTAAATGTACGATTTTATACGTGTTGTAAAGTGAATTTTTTTATAAAGTTTGTGTTTTTTCTACAATGACACGTGTGTTTATGATATCTCTATGTGAGATAAGATTTTATATAAAAATCAATAATATTTGTGATCACCCTGTATCTTTAAATGAACGAAATGATCTGTAACTTTAGGGTATGTTAATATAGATCCAGTACATTTTGTGAATGAATTTGTGTGACGATAGATTGTTAAATAACGGAGATATATAAGCATTTATTTTAAAACTCCAAAAACAATTAGCATGTTTTTTATTTATAATTAGGGGTGGGAATAGATTAAGTTTTAACTGTGTTAATCGTAGTTAATTAATCGATTAATTGGATTTTTAATCGATTCTCATTTTTCTTTATATAATTTTATTTGAACGATGAATAAAACTATCCTATATGTTTCTTTTTCTTTTTTCATATCGTACACAACATACCATAAAAATGATATGGATGTTAATTTAATTAGTTCCTTAAACAATAAATAATAATAATAATAAACATATAAATTAATAATGAAAAAAGAAAAACTCTTATTTTTTTTCTAATAAATGAAAAACTGTATTAAATTTGAAGACAGTATAACACTTCGAAAAGAAACTGCAAATATTCGTACGTGACTGAGCATTTATGATTTTTTATTTTATGAAACACATTTTCTATTAAACTTGGATTTTACTTATTTAATTAGGAATATTTAGTGCTATTGTCTTTTAAGTATTGATATATAATAATAATAAAATAATTAAAAATTCCTTATAAATATTAAGTATTTAAACTTTACTCACTCATATATAATGAAAGATCAGAATGAATTTCACCTACATGTTTATTTCCAAATATTACATAACAGATCATAAAAAAGATACTATGATAATTTAATCAATCGCTTAAACACACAAGCTCAATGACATTTTAGGGATCTAAGCTCGATCTTATCTGATTCATAAAACGGCATTTTGTTTAAGAACTATCTTCCCCTTTCCTCTATCAACAAAAATGTAATAACTTCTTTTGAGAGAAACTTTTTAGAATGATTTTTTAGCAAAATATGTGAAAAAATATTTTGTAGGCGGAACAGCATTTAAAATTTTTACTATTTAATTCATAGTTTGAAAATTTTAATCAGATTTTGAAACCTTGTAATCAAATTAATCGGCTCGATTAACTCGATAAGAAAATTGATCGGGACTAACCATTGATCGATTAACTGGACCCATTAATCGATTAATCAGCATAGCTTTATTTGTAATATACAGAGTTTTAAACGAAAATTATTCTCACTTACAGATAAATTGAAAAAACACTTTTGAAACAATATACTGTAATTGGAATACAAATATCCTAAATATCTCATGAAATGCGAGCATTTTTATGAAAAACATTTTCACTGCGCATGCGCTAAAGGTAGAAAAAATTTTATTAAATATATTGAAAACTAGATATATTGGTCAACTTTTGTCAAAAGTTCATTTGAATAGAGTAAAAATTAAGAAAATACTCGGCAAAAGAACGAGTTAGATTAAAGCATTTTCCAAGAGTTGAAATTTCATAAAGGGTTTTTCACATGCCGCGTAATTTAATTTGAAGATTCGGTTAGTTCAACCACGCTTCAAAAGTAGTATTTTGCGAAAAACCTCTTATAAGCTTGTAACTCTAACATATTTTTCTTTATTTACTAAGATTTGTGAGATCATAAGAGGATTTTCACAAAAAGAAATATTTTCAAAGTGGTTGAAATAATTGGATCTTCAAATTAATTAAGCGGAATATGAAAAATCCCTTATGAAATTTAAAATTTTGGAAAATATCTAAAATTCAGCTCGTTCTTTTGTCGACAATTTGTTTAATTTTTACTCTATTCAAATGAACTTTTGACAAAAGTTGCCCAATATATCTAGCTTTCAATCTATGTAATAAAATTTTTTCTATCTTTCTATCAATCTATGTAATATCTTTCGGGCATGCGTAGTGAAAACGTTTTTCATAAAAATGTTAATATTTCATGAGACATTTAAGATATTTGTATTCCGATTGCAGTATATTGTTTCAAAAGTGTTTTCTCCATTTATCTGAAAATGAGAAAAATTTCGTTTAAAACACTGTATATTATAAATAAAAAACATGCTTTTTTTTTCTGAGTTTTAAAATAAATGTTTCTATTTTCGTTATTCAACATATTATCGTCACACAAATTCCTCCACATATTGTACTGGGTCTATATTAACATATCTTAAAGTTACAGTTCATTTTGTTCACTTAACGATACAGGGTGATCGCAAACATTGTTGATTTTGCTCAATTTGTTACTGGAACTTTAACGTTGTCTTAAAGTAATCTTCCCACAATGTTTAAAAACATTTTAGATTTAAATTGAAAAAAAAAAAAAAAAAAACTGATCGTTTGCAAACCTTGCTAAACTTTTGAGCAGGAGTGTATACATATTTAATTTGGGATATCAAGAATTTTCACACTTAATTTTGTGTAGTAAGTGTGTAGGCAAGTCTTATATGACGTCAAATTTTATATATTTCAACCCATTAAGCGTCAAGTCTCCCATTTTGGGAATCTTTGATTAAGAATTTTTTTCTCCACACGTAATCAGGTTACGTATATTATTTATTTATTTATTTATTTTCATTGAATATTGAAGTATCTAGCTTCGTTGGTAATTTTTTCAATAAATTTGTATTGTAAATTTTATTATTATTATTTTTTTAAATTTAAATTTAAGAAAAATTGTTTCTTTTTACATCATAAGGGAGATAATTCACTAAAAATAATTATAAGCATTAAATATGAAAAAAAAAAAAAAAAAAAAAAAAAACAATAGTTCTTTTACAAGTCATAACAAACATAGGTCAAGAAAACTAATTTAAAATAGTTTTATAGTTGTTTATTTATAATTGTTCCAAAATGAGAGACTTGGTTTGTTCTGACTAGAAGAATAAAGCGTCCACTCCTTTTGTATGAGTCCCTGGTCGCGCTCGTCGGCCTAGTCGTTCGGAGTTTTCCGTGGTTTTCTCCGAAACTTGCGTAAATACGGGCTAGGACCCCTTAGAAAGACCTCCACGGAAGGCACTCCCCTCAGGCCCAGGACCTACAGCAGTCAATCGGCCTTAATCCTAAACACCAACACCTTTTGTATGAGTATTTTGACAATTTTTTCAGCTCTGTTTTTTCGATATTTTTTTTCCCCATATGATCCATAAAGTGGCGTTTGATAAGTTTTAATACATTGTTCCTTCTTTTGTGCCAGGATTGAAAAAAAGAACGAAGTTTTTCAGAAAGAGTTTTATCAGTTTTTTTTTTTTTTTTTTTTTTTTTTTTTTTGAGAAGGAGGGGATTTATCAGATTTTTTCAGGTTTTAAGGTTATTATAATTATATAATTATAGTTATTATTGGTTAAATGATGTATAAGTGTAATAAGACGATTCAAAAAACCAAATCAAACATTAATTATTCATTAAAACCAAAATTTGAAGAACTTAACTAAATAATTTCTAAAGTATGTTTATGATTAAGTAACAGGGAAAATTAATTTTTTTTTTTTTTAAATTGAGCGTTAAATATTTTAAAAATCTGTGAATCCATATGTTCTTAAAAAAAAAAAAAAAAAAAAAAAACTGGAATTAATTAATTATTTACAATTGTTTTATTAAAATTTTCATATTCAATAGATTTTTAGCAAATGTTTTGAAGTATTGTTCCTCTATTAATTAGCAGTACTTCACTATTAAAGTTTTTAGTTTTTTTTTTTTTTTTTTTAATTATTTGACTTTTATTTATATATATTTTTCATTTGTGAATTCCCGCAGTTTCCTTTACATTGACAAACAACTCTGTTTTTTCCTGTTTCAATTTGCTTATATATTTTTTTTTTCCTGTGTTTTAATTAGATAATTATAAATAATTTTTCATTGAAATTTTTCCAAAATTTTGTTTCATATAGCAATTTGATCACCTCCAACGTTTTTGAAAATTCTTTGTCCCTATTATAATGATGCATATTAATTACAATCAATCAATTATATTTCAAGATGTGACATATTTAAAAAAAACTGAAAATAAACTATTCAATTCTTAATAATTTAAATAGTTATAATTCTACATTTAATGACAAGTTTAAAATATCTCGAACTTGAATATAATTAAATACTATTTTTCTATAAAATCTAAAAATTTCAACTCGAAAAAGAATTATAAGCATGCAAATTATAAAATATGTGTATTTATCACCATTACATAAGACGGGCATTTAAATTCAACCAAACATTTACATGTGCTGTGAACTACAATTTTTATATTGCTTTATGTAAATAAGTCTATTCTTAAAAAATACAGTCCCTAAAATAAATGGGTAAATTCAAGCCTTATACTCTTTGAGGAATTGTACACAATAAAATTATTCATTTTAAAATAACAATTTAATTGGAATTCACTAAGTATGGGATAAGCGCTCACCAAATTATTTAAGAACTTGAATAACTATCGCATACTGCATGATTACGAAATGAAAAAAGTCAAACAGAGAGATTAAACCTGTTATTATTTACGTAATTATTTTGTAAAAATACATAATAACGAGGTATATACTATTTTCCTAACAATTTTTTGAAGAAGAAACCAAGACAAAGAAGGAAAAGTTGTAAGATAATCTCATGATTATCATAAAGTGCGTAATGCTTGCATTAGAGTAGTTCTTAAGGGTAAGATTACAGATTTAAGCTGCCTTCAAAAAATTTATGCACTTAACTGCTTTTAAACTATTATTGTATGGAAAACGACCTGAAGAAGGAAGTTTTTTTTTTTTTTTTTTTCCAAGTCTAAGAGGAAAAAATTCATAAGCTTAATATAAATTCGACAGCACAAACATAACATGTTATGCAATTATTGAAAATGTAAAAGTAATTTATTTTTTTTTTTTTTTTTTTTTTTTTTTTGTGTGTGAGGGAACTAAAAAAGGGTTGAAAATATTTTAAAAATATAATAACAAATAAATAAAAATAAAAATTCAAATGAAACTCGCAAGTTATTTCTCGCTTGTCTAAATTAAGTAACGATGCGAGTTTTAGATCACGATAATTGTTGGTAGGCGACATTACTTACAATAGATATTCACTTTTTCAAAAACTTTGAAATTTTCGTTATGTCCCTGTAAAAACCTATAAGCGTTAGATTCACCAAAATCTATACAGTTAGTGTGACGGTGACCTATAGCATGTATATAAATTTTCAGCTCGTTCCGATGAGGTGTACAGCACTTTAAATAATTTGAGTCCATAAGCCACAATCATAAAGAAAAAAATGGTGTCCCTGTAAAATCTATAAGTGATTCTCCAAAATCCATACAGTTTGTGTGGTGGTGATCTGTAACATGTACATAAATTTTCTGCTCGATCAAATAAGGTATTTAATCACTATCGCACTTTAGTTAATTTGAGCTCATAAGCCACAATGATAACGAATTTTTCTTTGTGTCTCTGTAAAAAAAAAAAAAAAAAAAAAAAAAAAAAAAACTGTAAATACTATATTCACCAAAATTTATACAGTTCTCTGACAGTGATCTATAATATGTATATAAGTTTTCTGCTTATTTGTATAAGGCATTTAGACGCTGTCGCACTTTAAAGAAATCGAGCCTTTTAGAGCATAATGACAAATAATTTTTCGTTGTGTCCCTGTAAAAAAACAGTTTATCAAAAAGACTTTTACAGAAAGCCGTACTCCCATGGAAGCAAAATCACCCGGCTATGACCTTTCAGCAAGTTTGTGCTCTGGACCATGGAGGCAAATCAACACTTGCTTTAATCATGGCAAATTGAAAAGGTATCTGATCAAAAATCTATTTCTTCTAACAGGTCTGATTTGTATCAAATGAATTTTTCAGCGTGGGAGTTCTTAGAAGAACAATTGCAAACACGGAAAATCATACATTTGGATCGATTCAAGAAAGCCCTGAGCAAAATATGGGATGATTTAGATTCAGATTGCTTGCGGCACACCGTCACCTCACTTCCGAAGAGGATCGCAGCTTGTATCAAAACCGATGACGGCCATTTCGAAAACTCATAGTAAAAAATATTTGTTAGATATTACTTGGTGCAAAAATAAAAGCTTTAACTTTGTTTGCCATTTCAAAAAATTGTTTATTATCAAATACTTTTTCTGGATACTTAATAGCCATCACTCTCTACATATATTGTGAATACAGTTTATGGCATATATATTGTAACTGTTTTACATTTAATGTATTAATTAAGAACTACGTAAATACGCTATAATTAATTTTAAGCACATATGTATTTTTTATACATCATAACGTGCATTTATGCAAATGTATATATGCGTACATATAACATAGCTGTCATCTGGTAAGTGTTTTTACTACCGAAAAACTTTATCTGAATTTTTTATACATTTACAAGAGTTTCTCTACAATTACATAAGACGAACATTTTTACTCAGAAGGTTTAATTTAATTTAATTATTTTTTGTGGGAAGAATTTAACATTAAGTTATCATTATTAAAATAAGCCTTCACATTTTATCCCATGCATTTCTTAATTTTTGTACAGTATAAATTAATAAAAAATAAAATAAAAATATATACAAACACATATATATAGGGTGTTCCAAAAGTCCCCCCCCCCCTACTAACTCGAAAATGAGTTGGAATTGTGAAAAATGGCGAAACACGTATTCAACGAATTCAAGAGAGACCTCTTTTGGTGAAAAAAATAGCCTTTAATAATCATTGCAGAAAACTGTTTATATCAAATTCATTGCCTTGAAGAGACGTTTCCAGGGATGTATCCCAAGACATACTTAGCCCAAAAAAGTTTGGGCCCGGGCAAAGGGGTGGTAGGAGTGCTGCTAGGGAGGACAACTTTAAAATTTCAATCAGGAAAATATGTCTTGTGATACATCCCAGGAAACATCTCTTCAAGACAATGGATTTGATTTAAATAGTTTTGTCCTGCAATGATTGTTAAAGGCTATACATAAGTATAAAACCCACATTTCAAAAGTCTAAAAACTAATGTATCTTCTTTAATAATCATCGTAGAGTGAAACTATTTATATCAAACTCATTGTTTTGAAGAGAAGTTTCCAGGGATGTATCACAAAATATACCTTCCCATTTGAAATTTTAAAGTTGCCCTCCCTAGCAGCCCCCCTAGGCCCAAACTTTTTTCACCAAAAAAGATACCTCTCGAATTCATTAAACACGTGTTTCGGCATTTTTCACAATTCCAACTCATTTTCGAGTTAGGAGGGGGTATGGGACTTTTGGAACACCCTGTATATATGCTAAAATCAAGATAATAAATATAATATTTAAGATAGTCACTAAAAAAATATATGTATACTTTTGTGACACTTCATGAGCTTTTACAGAATTTGGAGCATCCAAGAAAAATTTTTCTTTCGTTGTTAAAAATAGGAACTGTTTTTCTGGAAAATAGTAAATATAAAAGTATATAACGTTTAAGTACAGAAATGAATCGGGGTTCTTTTACCAGTAATTATACTTGCACTTCCTTTATTTGTTAGAGGAAATCTGACTAAGCATTTTTTTAAAGGATTTCGTTCTCGAAGTCTGGCAATTTTTCAGAAATGGCTTTCAACTTTACCGGAGAAGAGTTTCTAGGTATTGCTGAGAAATTTGAACCGTGCTCAAGCCACGCGGTAAAAACGATTTCACCACGAGGTTCTGTAACAAAGCTGCATTGATGTAATTCCTTGATACTCTAGCCCAGTCCTTAGCTCTCAGTTCTTGTTATTAGTTTCCTTAAACTGTGTTAAACACTTCAAGATTTTTGCCATACCAATAAACAAAAAAAAAAAAAAAAAAAAAAAATCCAACGACCTGAATTTGATTAACAGTGCTATTAAAGGTTTATGATTATTAAAGATTATTATATGGTTATTAAAGATTTTTTATATTTAAATGCCTTACTTGTATGAAAATAAATCGTTTAATAACTAATACTTACCATATGCAAGGTATATTATATTATATATCACAGATATGTATGCAAACTCAAACTAAGCAATCATAATTAGTACTCAATTTTATGATTTAAGTATTATAAATTTCTCCTTTTAAAATTTATTGTTTTGAATATAAATGTAATTATGAAATAACAAACTAATGCTTTCTTTTAAGAAACTTTAAAACTATTATATAAAATTACATTCGTATAGATCTAAACTTTTAAGAATCAAATTTGTATATTAAAATTTTAATTATGCGTTTTCTCATTCATTTGTCGTTTTATACCAGTTCATTGAAAGACATAAATGGTGCTTTACTGTAGTTACTACGTTAGATATACTGTGCATATCTAACTAGATATACTGTATGCATCTGTGTATATGCTGTGTGTATATATTAGAGTAATAATATTATGTAAAATGAGAATAATGTACAGTAACCGCAGTTTAATACATTCACCGATTAATAAAATCAGCCGCTTAATCTGATCAAATTGGCAAGACTGGAATCAAATCAATATAAAATACTTTTATAACTCCCGGTTAAAATCAGCATCGCTGGTTAATAAACTCAAAAGAATCTTTCAGCAGCACAAAATTCATTTATGCAGGCTACAAATTTTTTTAAATACACTGTGATTTTTTTTTTTCGAAATAAAAAAGAAAAGAAAACACAGCAATCTCTTCGTTATCTCTCTTTGTAGAAAATTTTACATTTTCAGCATAGTTACAAATTAAATATGTACCATCCATTGTCTTATTAACAATTTCAAGAAACATATGCTTCAAATCGCGGTAATAAGTAGGCTGAGCAGATCAGAGTAGCTTTATAATAGAGAAGCATTAAAAATTACTACAATTATCCAATTACGGATGTATTTTTTAATTCCTAATAAATAAGAACTAAAAATAAAATATTATTGATTAATAATTTATTTTCTACAATTTTTTTAAAACTTAGAAAAACGCCTTCAAAATAAAGGCCGTCCCCAGAAAATGGGAACATTTGGTTAGCTTAGTAATAAGTTACAAATTTGATTTGGTTCGCAAGTGATATATTTTTTTTAAATTTTCAATTATTAAAAGATAATTTTAAGCTCTTATTTTGAAATAACAAAGAAGTAAGAGGTTTAAACGGAAAGAGATTTTAAATTTGAAAGAAAAGCGTGAACTTTTGCCAAAGTAATGAGGATTTTTCTCAAAGGAAAGCGCATCGGAACGCAGGATGTGTTTAATTTACTTATTTTGAAGTAACAATTAATTAATTATGTGTCAAAAATTATTAATTAATATCGTTTAATTATTCCATTACTCATTACCCATTTAGGGAAGTAATACCTTTTTCTTGAGTGCAAAAATGTTCGCCGGATACAAAAATCAGCAGCCTAATAAAATCACTTTGGTTCTGGACGAATGTGATTTTCATGAACGGCGGGTACTGTATTTCCTACATAGATATATAATCGATTCATTAATTACATATGTATGATTGATTGATTGGCATTGATTTATTAATTATGATTTTTACTTTCCGAACACTATAGTGAGGAAAGTATTGTAATCATGTCAAAAATCCGAATTTGAGATTCTGATGTTTCTATACGTTTCGAGGTCCCCCGAGTCCGTTTCCACTATTTTTACGATGATGTATGTATGTGTGTATGTCTGTGAGTGAACACGCTAGCGTGAAAACGCTTTGTTCGAATAAGCTGAAAGTTGGTACGTATATTGTAAGTCACCATAGTACGAACCCTATAGATTTTGGTGAATCTAGCACTTATAGTTTTTTTTACAGGGACACATAGAAATTTTTTTTATCTTTATGGCCAATGGGACCAAAATCTTAAAAGTGCGATAGCATCTAAACGCCTTATCCAATTGAGCAAAAAAATTGTACACATATTATAGGTCACAGATACTCAAGCTGTATAGATTTTGGAGAATCTAGCACTTATAGTTTTTTTTACATGGGGACAAAGAAAAATCCTTTATCATTATGGCCTATGAGGGCATATTTTTAAAAGTGTGATAGCGTCTAAACGCCTTATTAATCTGAGTAAAAAATTTGTACACATGTTATAGGTCGCATTTGCACCAACTGTATAGATTTTGATGAATTTAGCACTTACAGTTTTTTTACAGGGACACAAAAATAATTCTTTATCATTATGGCCTATGGGACCAAAATTTTAAAAGTGCGATAGCATCTAATTGCTTTATTCAATTAAGCTGAAAATCTATATGAATATTATAAATCACTGTTGCACTAACTATAAGCATTTTGGTGAATCTAGCATTTATAGGTTTTTATAGGGACACAACGAAAAATTCTTTATCATTATGATCTTACGGGCTCAAAGTTCACTAGCGTTAAATAAAACGTAATATGTGGAGAAAAATACTCAAACACTCTATTGTGATTTTCTCTATTTTGTTTGTTTAACAACTCCTCTTTCTTTACTTTATCTACAAAACTGTTAATTACTCAATGTTCGGAAAGTCGAGTGGAGTCACTCCAGATATTTTTTTCACAAGATTACATTTAGCAGTTATTTTCAAATAAAATTACGAAGAAGTAAAATTATGGATTGATAAGAGAAGACAGCGGAATTGCGAAATTAATGTTTTTTAATCATAATATGTAACAAATAGAAAGCAAGGATAACTGTACTTTTTTTTTTTTTTTTTTTTTTTTTTTTAATTAATATAAACACATCAAACACACGTTTTACAAACTAAAAACATAAAATTAATTTTCCAATAACTCTAAGAATCGAGGACTAAAAAAAAAAAAAAAAAAAAATTCTAAGTTCTGTATTATTGCCACTCAAATACCACTAGAGATTACAACAAAGCTATCAAGTCATTTTTAAGTTCACACTGACAACTTTAGATTTAAGACAATTGCGAGGATAGAAGGAAATAAGCATTTATTACAAGAGGGCCGAAAATAGAGACTTTTTTTTTTCTTTCTTTACTCTCAGATTTTTAATACGTAATAGCGAGAAAATGTTTTCTTTAATATTAATCAATACTCCACTAAAATGTTTGTTCCATTGATTAACATTATTTTTTTCCGAAATAAAAGAAGTAGTATTTAGGGGTAAATTTTATGTAATAATCCTATTAAAGATTTATGAAATAATTTTTTCTTTTCATATTTTAAGATAAATTAAATATTTGTTATTATGTATGTTAAGAAAATTCATAATGTGATATTATTTTTTGAAGGATTTCCATGTTTTATTTTCTCTTTTTTCCTTTTAATGTGGGTATTTTATGAATTGCACAACATCATTACACTATGATGGAAGAGATGCTATTACAGATGAATAGTTAAGATACCAAAATATATAACAGGCAGCGAAGAAAAGAAAATATATAAATCAATATGTTGGCACAGAATCAAAATGTTAACTGATGTGATTTGTAACTTTTAAAGCATTCATTGTAAAAATATCCGTGCGAGATTGCAAGGAAAACCCGCCAAGAAAAATGCTTTGAAAAACCCACCACATAATTTATGTGTTCGTTGTCTCATCGCAATAATATTAAAATGGTTTAAAAAAATATATATATGTTTTTTTCAGCATGTAGCTACATTAACTTACGGTATCTGAATAATTACAGAGGGTATTAATAATAATAATAATATTATTATTTTAAGTATAACATTTTTAAAAAATTATATATTAAAATCTGATTAAAAATTAAAATAAATAAATAAATAAATAAATAAATAAATAAATATATATATATATATATAAATTTAAAATTATTATTATTATTTTTGCTAGAAAAATGTGTAAAAAATACAATAATAACAAAATAAGTGCCTTTGCAAAACACGAGAACTCAATTTGAAATTACTTTAATTTTGAAATATTATTACCATTATTAAACACTTTTTACTCTCATGCTTTTATTATGAACATTTCAATGAATGTACAAGTTAATCGCCAACGAAGCAAAAAATATTAAAAATTCATTGCAAATTCTGAACTTTAATAATAACAATAATAGTAATACATGAAACATGTCGTTCATTTTTATGCATAATATTTCGTGTTATGAAGTGTTTCATAAATGTAAAATGTTAAAGTTTTGATTTTGAGAAAATGTTAAAAATAAAATTTAACTGTATGTAAAAGACTGGTATATTGTAATATTTAAAATGTTATAACACTGGCTCTAAATAAAATAGATTTGGAAAGATAAGAAATGAAGCATTCATATTATAATTAAATTAAAAATTTGATATTTTCATTGAAAATTGGCTTTCGATGGAATTTGACTACCTAAAAATGATGTGGTCAAAAAATTTTATCTACATAAGGATATTTTTCAAGAAACAATATTAACGGCCCTCTTCACTTGCCGTCGACGGAAGCCCGAACCAATGTTATTCTACGGGAAATTTTCTTTACTTATAACAAATTAACTAATACATATTTTTAAATTCTGTTTTCCCATTCAGAAAATTCCCAATTGTTAAATTGACGCACTTTTTTTAAAAATGTATTTTTTTAATTTTTACTATTTTATGTTGAAGTATCAAAACGGAAAATTTCACATATTGAAAATTCGTAGTTTACAGCTTCCAAATAAAATAGTAACAATTAAAAAAAAAAAAAAAAAAAAAATTATATATATTTCTAAAAAAGGTGCGTCAATTTAACAATTGAGAATTTTCTGGATGCGAAAACAGAATTTAAAAATATTTATTACTTAATGAGTTATAAGTAAAGAAAATTTCCCATAGAATAACATTAGCTTCGGCTTCTGGCAACGGTGAGTGAAGCGGGCCCTTAAGATAAAATAAATAATAACTAGCACACACGTGCTAATTTTTCGCAATTTCTTTCTTTCTTTCTTTTTTTTTTAATTTCTTTAAAATTTGTTTTTTAATTTCTTTAAAATTTGAAACTTATAGCTCTTATACCAATTTCACCATCCAATTTAAATTTTAATTCATCAAAATACAAATTATTATTAGTTTTTGTGAGATGAAACGCTAATGATAGTTAAACCAAACAATTCAAAGAAAAGTTTCAAAATAAAACGACCCAATTTTCATAATTTTATTTTTATTAAAAACACTTTAAAAACACGTAAAATTAATTTTTATTTAAAATTTTTTTAAAGTATTATCCTAAGCTTTTCGCTTTGAAATTCCAAAGCATCCTCAAGGATTTTTATTACTGAATTTTCCTACTTCCCCAGGCAGTACAGTTTCAGTATAGGGTGGACCAGATACGACTA
>OZ005650.1:64730817-64784817 GCA_963930645.1 Salticus scenicus | reverse complement strand
TCAGGTCGGGTTTAGTTTTTCAATGAGTCGGGTCGATTTGAGAACACCTTTGAAATTTTTTTTTACAATTATAAGCGTAAATTTATAGACATAATTCGGCACAACTATAGTATTTCCCCTCAGCTGAATTTGGCGATTTTTCTTTGGCGCCGATTTAAACGATAACGATGTCGTTCTGGATTGTTTGCGATATAATATGGCAGCCTGTATGCTGTTTATTTTGGATTTATGATTTTCTGATTCATAATTTAGCTTACGATTTTATCATTTATGCTATATGATTTATGATTTTTAGATTTATGATTTAGCCAAAATCGCCAAATCTAGCTGAGGGGAAATACTATAGTTGTTCCCATAATTCTATAACTGATATAAAGATGCTATGTATATTAGACGTGTGCTGTAGCTATGTATTCGTATCCGCCAGAAGAAGAAGGGAAGAGAGGGAGAGAAAGGAACTGTATATTCATATTTGGATCCTAATAAGCAAGAAAAAAAAAAATCCGGTGTCATTTCCCCCTCCCCTTCTTTAAGTAAATTAACTGTTTGAAATATTTTTTAATGTTTATAGTTTGTATTTTAATTAATTACAATATGTATTTCTTCCAAAATTTTCAGACGGACAGACAGACAAACCGAAGTTTCCATCATTGTTGGAAAATTTTTATTATATAAAGTAATTTTAATAGAACCTACACATAATTTTTTTATAAAAACTAAGCTGCTGTTTTCTCGCTGCATGTGTATGTATTTTTATTCATTTTGATTATGAAAGCTGGGCTGGTACTTGAATGATTTCGACTTGAAACATTTGTTGTATGTTTTTGCAGTTTACGGCGTTTTGCTTAGAATTTTTTATTCTTTATATGGAAAATATTGGGGGGGGGAGAGGCATATATTCTCCCTAAAAATTTTAGTTTACTTAAGAGTTAATCTATGGCAATTGCTTCATTTAACATCATTTTTTTTTTTTTTTTATTCCCATTGCTTAACTACCATAGGAAATGGAAGTATTATATTCGGGCAAATATTCCGATGCCGAGTTTTCGCCTGATTTACATGCTTTAAAGGTCTCCCGTGTCCAAAAAAGTGATTTTGAGGAATTCATCAGTGCGTGCGTGTGTGGAATCTTCTATTATATCCTAAAAAAAAAAAAAAAAAAAAACTTCAGAATTAAGACAGGTCAGGTGTATAGATGACTTGTACTAACTTTGTAGAAAAATTGGAAAACAGGAAGTGAAACCTTAAGTCCGTAATATCAAAAATGACTCAAACAATTTTCTTCAAAGTTGCTATATACCCCTTTATTTTATTTTTCGTATATATTAGTTGGCTGCTTCAGAAAGAATGATAGGCATCCTGTTTAAGTAGGTCAGTTTTAGGTCTCGCAAGCGAGTTTCTTGTTCTACGGATTTTCTTCAAACTTACCCTACTAACGCCTAAAAAAATTGACATGGCGTCCGTCCACTGGCGGTTGTTAGTTAGTTCGTTTATTAGTGTGCTAGTTTATTAGCCCGTATAGACTATGTCTAAATAATGAATTATTGTAAAGTAATGTAAAATAATTTTTAAATATTACTCATGATACTGGCAAAAACTATTTTCAACGTTCTAAACTGAAAACTTAGTCATTCGAAATTTTCTTAACATGAGAAAGTAGGTCAAAATTTTGATTTAATGTGTATTATGAGGTTCATTACATTTGAAAAGGTACAGAATTGCACGAAAACTAAAATACAAAATAAACCCTAAAATCTAAAATGTACCGATTTAGAGATGGTAACCTAGTGAGTGGGGCATTTCCGTCTGGACTATTCTGAGTGGTCGTCCGGATTCATTTCTCATAACATGAACATAGTATGTCGTATAACTGATATTTATGAGAATAAATATATATGATGGTGAACTGAGCAAAGTCAGTCAGTTTACCATATTATAAAATAGTACACACTGATTTTTTTAAATCTTTTTTCTTAAAAAGTTCACATTATTAAGATTTAAGAAAAAGGGATAAAAAAGAAGAAACAGTGGAAAAGAAAAAAAGTGAAAGAAGCCTTAAAAATATGATACATCCAGTTGTGAAGGAGAAAATCTTACAGCATACAAATAGAGAAAAATCTCAATTTGCTGTAAAGAGAAATAGGGAGGAAAAATCTCGGAAATAAACAAAACTATTGCATGTCGATTTTTCAGTAAGTAAACAAGGCTACTCAGATATCAGGAGTAATGATGCCGATCTCGCAACGACACTGAACACGCAAAGCAGTAGTTTGTGTATCTGGATTTACGACCAGCAGCGAATTTCTGTTGCCGGACGACCGGTGAAATAAAAACATATTCAAATAATATTAACAGTAAAAAAAGAAAAAAAAACATAAAAGAAAAGAAACACGATTTATATCTAGGATTACAGATAAAATATTAATGCATAAGTCAATAAAATATTTATAGTAAAAATTTCATGAATACAATACAACAATGTATATTCGTACCTGCATTTACCTAAATCTGAAAATCCAATGGTACGGTTTGGCGTATTTTAATACATTTGTACGTTGCTCTTATGAAAATAATTACACCTGAACTTTTGAATAATTTTAGTCAATGCCGTTTAAAAAACAGTTCGTATATTTTACTAAAGTACTACTGAGCAAAATAACTAATATTAGATGACTGCTACAATCGCTTCAAAAAATATCTTAATGTATGTACGTTAGAGAGTATTTGTGATGAACATAGACAAGGCACATGCGATAAATGTTCAAAGAAAGGAAATATTATAATACGACGAAAGAAAAGTTGGTAAATTTAACTTCAGACAGAAGATTATAAAAAGTGTAGGGAAATTATATATATAATGCATGCTGTGCAAAATCAAAATGGTAATCCAACTCTTAAAGATTAATTTTTTGAAGCAAGGTAGTATATATTATACATCACCTATTTTTTATTCACAACTGTAAAGATTCATCCCGGAATTTTTTATTGTAAAACTTTTAAAACTAAGCGGTAAAAAAAAAATATTTTTTTTTCTCCCCTTCTAATTTTGATTGTAAATTCTAGTGGCAGTTGATATTAAATAAACATTACTTTGTGCTTCAAACAGTAAAAAAAAAAAAAAAAAAAAAATCGAAAATAATATTTTATACGAAATTTGGTAGATGAAAGTATCATAGTACACCCCTTTAACTCTTTACAGCAGTGTCGCCAACATGGTCCACTAATGGTCCGCGACAACATTTTGGTGGTCCTCAGAAAAAATTGATTTTATTTGCATGTTTTATTGTTTTATTAGAAAATATACTGGTGTTAATTTTAACTTCAGGATTTTCTAAATTACACTTCAACATTTTCTGGAGGAGAAAGAGATGGTAAATAAAATAATCTGTTATAATAGAAATTTGAATTATAATTATCCGGCATTCTTCCCGCTTTGAATTTCTGGTCTGCATTCGATACTTAGTTTGTTCTTAGAAACTGTTCTAAATTTATTAGGATAGTCGAATTCTTCAAAAGTTTAAAATGTACACCAAAAATATAATTTTCTATTGGATTTTAATAATCTAATATTATAATATACATATTGGAAAGCAACGATGCCTTTTTAATTTATAAATGATTTAGAACTTTTTTTTTTTTTTTTTAATAAATTAAAATGAAGTTATCTATTTTCTGTAATGTCCCCCCCCACCCCCATGTACTTGTTACCCCGTCAGAAAATATTAAATTTATAAAACTATTCTCCAAAGAACAATGCAATTTTCAAGCATGAGATGTTAACTATAGCAATCAATCTTCTTCATATCACACTATCATTTAAAGGAGAATATGAAGAGGGCAGAACTTTAATGAGAAATTATCTTATGCTGGGAAGGAAGACTTTGTTATGTGAAGTTTTCTTTCTTTTTTTTTTTTTTTTTTTTTTTTTTTTTTTAACTTTTAGATATTAGAAATACTGCAATTTTACTTTCACAAAGGAAGTATGTTTATGAAAATTACATGAAAAATAACAATTCTTAAAGTTAGAGCATTAGTTACAGAGAATTGTTTTACTGTTACATTTTTTTTTTTTAATAGTTCAATAAAAGTAAAAATAATGTCTAGTTAAAAAAAAAAAAAAAAATCTTCAAAATATCTCGGGATATTTAGTGAGAAAAAGCCCAGCCCGTAGAGGAAAATGGGTATCAATAATCAGGCAGCAAATGTAATTGTCTTACACCAAAAAGAATGACGATACAGGAAGAAAAAAGAAGCGAAATGGATAAATAGTAAATAATAATAATAATTTAAAAAAGAAAAAAAAAAAAAAAAAAAAGATACATTTGGTTACTTTGTCAGCCAAACAGAAAAACTGAAGTCTCAAACAACGGACTTAGTGTACGTCCATGTCTCAAACTTTTTCATTTTCCCAGACATAGTTTAAATAATCTCCAGTTGCTGATGCAGTTAGGGATAAAATAACTAAGTAACGGTCATTTGAGAAGCACGATACGTGGTTCAGTTACTAGTATTGCCATGAAGATCAATTACTTGACATATGACTAATTTTTATTATAATAATTTTACTTATTTATTTATTTTTGTGTTATTTTCAAAATTTCTTGATTTTCCACAAGATTTCGTTTTACAAAAATGATCCTTTTATAAATTATCTTCATGTTTTCAGAATCGTTATTATTGAGTGTTTGTGCTTGAATCAGAAAAACTCTATTAACCTGATATTAAATATTATATAGGGAGACTACTAAAATGGAAGGTTTTGCATGATAATTATTTTGTCTTTCCCAATTTAAAAAAAGAGGAGAGGAGGGGGGGGGGGGCATATCAGATATTGCAAAATCAGTCAGTCATTCTTAAATTAGAGACTCTCCTTCCTAATTAAAGATATTACGAACCTAAATCGCGAATTAAAAAAAGATGTTAGACACTTATATATACAGTCGAACCTCGTTGCGTTAACGTGAATCTCAAGGGGATAAAAAATCTGTTCATGCCATCAGTTGTTCATGCTATCAGTAATTAATCTTCACATAACTAAACTAATCTTCATTTTGATGGGGATTGTGGAAACAGTTCATATTAAAAGTAATTCACGTTAACAGTGTTCACGTAAACGAGGTTCGACAGTATGTATATATATATATATATATATAATAGATATCGTAATAAAATTTAATCTTAAAATTTAGCTATTAATAGAACTAAAACAGTAACAGCTCACTAAAATATAGAACTGAATTTAACATAGAGGAAAGAATTACACAATATATATACGCTTACTTAGAATCTTGAAAACAAAATCAGTTTTCTTGCCAGTATCCTAAGTGATATTTTAAAACTGGTCCGACTTTTTTAGTACGATCATCTTTAATTGTGATAATATGTACACAGTATTCAGAAATAACGGATTAACCTACGGACAGAACTTACACCGATTTTGTGATGATTCGATTGCTCACACCTTCAAAACGTTAACAAAAAAAAAAAAAGGGGGGGGAGGTAAAAAATTTCACAAATATTTAAGTTTCTCGTACCTATAGTATGATGGGGAACTAAAAGTAAAACTTCCAAGAACGAAGCTTTTAAATATATTCCACCTTTCGACATTTTTTTTTTTTTTTTTCAAATTAAATCAACTATTATCGTATTCGTACGACAATTTTTATAACTTCTTCGATTCTTTCTTTTTTCCCTCTGATCATTCTCTTAAATAATAATTACGCTTTTAAGTTTCCTTGAAATGGAGATCCGAAATGAATTTTAATGACTTTCTTCTGTTAGACTGGAAGCGAAAAGTTAATAAGGACGCTTAACGATTTTTTTTTTTTTTTTTTTCTTACTTTCAAGTTTAACAATAACGAATATTGTTAACTTTTTCTTTGCAGCTTTCTCCCATTCAATTCCCATGAATCTTTAATTGTGAATATTTTAGATTCACCCAAGTTGCATCTTCTCTCGTGCGTTACGTAATCTTTTTCAATTCCACTGCAGCAAAATAAAGAGAGAAAGAAATAGCTCTTTCAATTACTCCTATGCTTTCGTTTGAAATAAATTTAAACTTAATTTAATGAATATCTAAATTTAACTGGCCATCGTCACTTCAATTAGCATCCTGAAAAAATCATTATGAAATGTTTAAATAATTTTACCGTTTCGGAAAAGTAATTTTAAAATTTCTTTTATTTGTAATCATTATTTTTTTAAATAACAAACTTTATTTTTATTTAAATCACCTTAACTCTATATAAACGTGAAAGTGAGTTCACAGTACAAATCCACATCCTTCGAGGGATTCGAAAAAAAACTGGCATACCCCTTAGGAACAAAAAGGAGTCACTATGCTATTAAAAAGTTGCTGTTCTCTCCTTTAGGGAAGAAAAGGGGGTACCATAAAGTGCAGTTTGAGAACCGCTTGAGCTAAAAACCTTAATTTGGTAGGAAAATTTTTGTTCAAGTTCCCATTCACTACGCTATGAAGAAAGCTGTTACCCAACTAAACGGGGTTGGATAGCTACACCGAGGGGAAGGAGTATGTTGTGCAATTAAAAAACTTCTTGAGTTACAAACTTGATATTTGTTATGAAAATTATTCATTAAGTTCATATTAATTACGCTATTAAAATTTTGCTCAACCTCCTTACAGGATGATGACATTATGTGTGATGAAGAAACGGAGAGTCTCTAGCAAAATTTTAAAACCGCTTGAACGAGAAACTTTATAATTGGTAAGAACATTCATTTTTTCATTCTTTCTAATTATTGAATTTTGTCGCTTTTATTCTTATTGCATCACACTTTCTTTTTCAGATGAGCCCGGGAAATACCGGATATTTCAACTAGTCTGTTACAATAATTAATAAAAGCAGAAGAGAAAAGATACAAGACCTACATAAACAAATTAAACTGTTTTCGATCGTCGATTTGTTACCTCTCAAATTGAAATGCAATATGCATTTCTCAATCCCGTCAAAATCGTAAAACAAGCTTGAAGTAAATAGTGTATAACCGAAAATAGAATCATACAATCTTCGTCAATCCATTTATGAAACATGTGTAACACTCGACTATAAACTCGTGTGCAGACACGTGAGTAAAATTGGTTCGATGGAAGTGAGTTAAAAATTGACTGCAATATTACAGACAGATACACAAATCAACTAAGTTAAATAAAAGCATATAATAACAGTACCTAACTGAATGATCTGCAGCTTTGAATCAATGGCGAAATAAATAAACCATTTATGTAAATAAACCTCTTATACACAAGCAGATATACTTTTATGAATTAATGTTCAATCAAATTATTCTATATAATGGTAATGAAATTTTAATTAATATGATATAATGAAATATGTAAAATAAAACTATAAGATCTTGTTTCTCTCAATTAAAAAAATTCTGCCAAACTTTCATATTTTATTGACACATCAGAGTGAGTATTATTTTGGGGGAAAAAAAAAAATCAATCATAGCCACTTTAGCACGCACAGAGATTTGCCAATAAGGTAATTTTTATTGCTCTTTCGTTTAATATTACATTTGTTTCAAAAAGAACTTGGACTTTTTTTTTTTTCCCCATCTGTATTTTCTTAAAATTTTGTCTTAAATTTCTTTTTTATTCATCAAAATTAATGTAAAATAATGGGAAGAAACGTTTTAATCTGTTAAGCTGCAATTATTTCTGCTAAATGTATTTTGATGAATAATTTATTTTTATTAACTTGGACTACTAAAAATTACAGCCTGTCCTCATTCGAAGACGCTAAGCGTTCCAGTAAAAAAAAAAAAAAAAAAAAAAAAAAATCAGGGTAACAAATAAATTTTCTATCATTTTGTTACCTCCAAAGCTGAACATTGTTACGGAAATGTCGACTCTCTTACATGAAAAAAAATACGTAGTTAGTAAAGAAACAGACAGGTTCTAGTCGACGAATGCACTTGATTCAACGTAAATTCTTGAAACAGTCTAATAAAGCTGTCACATCACAAGTCACTATTCAATGAATATTCTAGAAAAGTCTACGAAAATAGCCACATGAGGCAAAAAAGTAAAGTAAATACCAATACTCCACAGGAGAAATTTCTCTCATTCAAGATTACTGATTGAGGCAACCATTTACAATAACAGTCTGAACACAACTTCTATTAATAGTCTCTGGGCTCTGAATTTGGAGAAGATGCTTAATAATTCTGTGCTAGAATCCAGTGGGAAAATTCAAGAACTCGGCTCTTATTGAAGATAGAGCTTCGAAAATTCGATAACCCTAAACTACTATTTCTCGCTAAATTCGTTGCTAAATCCGACCTCAATATGGAAGTGAATGGACCGTTATTTCTTTCCAGTTTGACTGTAAATCTACTTTTACTGCAAAAGCACATTTGATGAAGGAAAGACCGTTGCAGCAGCATCATAATAGATATTACTATTTACCTTGACCTTAGTTAATATATCTGCTCGAAAAGCAAATACATGTGCAAAGATTGAAACATCAAAAAACTGCGATTCAAACTACGGAATAATTTATAGGAGATACATGAAAATATGTTGGACTCTTCGGGTTGGGGGCAAAATCTCGCGGGGATAAAATATCGCCTGCATAAATGAATGAAAAGCAAAAATAATGTGGTTTGTGTTCATACAAATAAAATGACACATTTTGCAACATTTTATTTGAATGAGTTGGTAATTACTAGTAATGTTATATAAAATTTCACGATAACAGATGCATATTTGCCACAAAAATTATTAATTTCACTTAAAGAGTTTAAAGACTATGTTTATTCACTTTTGTCAAGATTAGTTATAATGAATTCAATCGTGCTTATTAATTTTATAACTTTTAATTTAGATTTGTGAAAAGTGTTCAGCTTTATCAGCAGTGATGATGTATATTTTTAAAATGCATTTTGAATGGTGAAAAGCAAATGATAAAATAACTTGAACTTAAAATTAAATATAGATAAAATAATGAAATTTCACTGGTATACATATTTATAATGATAATATATTATTAATTTTATATGATATATACTTTTTTTTGGATTTGTGGCGAAATCGAAACCCTGATTATATATATATTTAACATAAGTAGAAAATGAAAAACCAAGTTTATAAAAACATAATTAGACGTCAACTTTGTCATCAAATAGTGATTTTAGCGGCTTTTGTTAATGAATTTGCGACAACTGTGACTTTGTCGTCATACTAACGTGAACCTAGTAATTTTCATGTCGTAAATGGTAATTTTCTTTGATTTAGGAATTGAAATACGATTAATTATAAATGCTTATTTTCCATGGGAAAATTATAATTAACAAAGTAAATAAATATAACAGTATCACTTTAAAGTAAATTACAACACGCAAATTATTAAAAAAAAAAGTGCTCTGGTTAAGATATTTCTTTTTTCATTCACTATAATAAGAAATGAATTAGTTTCTTTTGAAAGATATCGCAACTTCTAATTAAACATTTTTCACTTGCGTTTTTTTTTTCTATTCCAAGACATATTTTGCTTTGAAGTAAAGAATTTAGATAAAGATCAAAGAAATAAAACTTGAAATGAAAATTAATTAAATTCAGGAATTCGCAGATAGAATGTAAGAATGCATTGAAATCCCGAGTTTGAATTTAGCCCCAGCATTATACTTATTATTATTGCATGAAAAGGTCTACGCCATTGAAAACCACACAGCGAAGACCTTTAAAGAATTTGCACATTAATAGCTGCTCACAAAGGGAAAATGGAAATGGGAAAGACTTGATTTCTCCACAAAGAAATTTACCATACGAACATCAATGAATTCATCAGAGAGCAGATCGATTTCACATCGTAAATATATATATATATTGTGCAAGCAAGGCAATATAGATGTTGTTTCAATCACAGAATAAGTAGCTAATTATTCATGTAGATATAAAACTTTTAATTTTCTTAAATAAATTTACTATTCATTATTTTAGAATATTTTTTTAAGTATAAAGTGATGATTGAAAATGAAATTTAATATTAATGCAGCCTTCGTGTGGCATAATTTTCACTAAAAAACTATTTTAACTATTTTGCATTATCAACGTACATATACACTCAATTTTCCTGGTCACTGTCACCGGAGCCGCATGCATAAGCTCAACTTTGTTAGTCACTATCATTATTCCTCATAACTAAAAAATAATTAAAAAAAAAAAAAAAAAAAAAAAAAAAAAAAAAAAAAACTTTTTTTTCCATGTTTTTAAATTGTCTGTTGAATCATAGCTATAGAACTACATTAGCATTTTATCAATGTGTATAAAATTTTTAAAGTGATAATGACGTCAATTTTTGTGAGATGCATAATTTAACTTTTTATAATTTTTTAACCTTCACGTTTAATTAAATGTATTTATATTTATGTCAAAAGAAAATGAACTCGTATTTATTTATTTATTTTATTTTATTTTATTTTTTGCAACAATTAAATTATAGCTAATATTTTAATGGATATTTTTTAAGCTATTAAGAGGTTATTATTTTCATATCTTAATTAAAAGAAAACTAATCAAAAATTCGAAAATCGGGCTTCGAAGTATTATGTTGTCATCGAGTTCTGAAAGTTTCAAACGTCTAGCTATAGTAGGGAAGTTAGTTAAAAATCGATTGCAAGATTTGTACTGGACAAACAAACAAACAAGAATCGAAGTTAATAAAAACATGGTAAAATGGAGTGTGTTGCTGCTTCTTTTCATATTTCCTTATGATGCAAATGGGAAAAAGTTTTTTAAATTTTAATTTAAAAAAAAATTAAACAAAAATTAAGTTATTTTTTAAGAAGATATTATCACCGGCAGCCAAAGACCATGGGGTAATTTGTTGATGGAATCAATCATCACCTAATGATTAAAAAATAAAGAAAAATCCATTTTAAACAACACAATAATACAGAAAATGCACGTTTCATTTATATATGCGAAATAATATACGAATCAATGGTAATAACAGGAGGAATAAATGGCAGAAATGTCTAGACTTAACCACCAGACAAATAACCTAACCATAATTTTAAATGAACTGTAGTAGTCCATTTTTAGTTAATGACTACTTAACTCAGGGTAAACTGAAATTGTTGCCATCAAAATTTCTAAAGTACAAGTGTGAAGCTACTAAAGAAATTATAATATTTACGCCCACTTTACATACAATACTTAAGTATTATAAGATACATTCATTTCTTATAATACTTAGTAAGAGAGGAAGCTATAAATTAAAATATGCAAAATACTGATTGTTAATAATAAATTCCAGAGATAAAAATAGGAGATTTACAAAAAAGTCAGAAAACGTAAAAACCCAAAATTAAATTTTTATTTATACCTTCCTAATGAACTTTATGTATTAAAACATGAAACAAGTAAAGAAATAATTTTTCATAAATAAATGTGGAAAATATATGGAATTAAATCTTTCAGGTAATTAAAATAAAAAAATAAATAAATAAATAAATAAATGATGAGAAAAGTATATATATATAAATATATATATATATAAACTATATATAATCAGAATGTAAAATTTATTGTTTCAAAAATCAATAAGTAAAATTAATTGTTTCAATAATTAACAATCAGTCTTAACATGTAATTTTAATTTGATGAAATTATATTCTTATTGGTCTATGTGGGTTCAGTGGTCTTGAAGCTGTTGCTCGGCTTTTACTACGGTTTAAAAATTATTTATATAGTATATATATATATATATATGTATGAGGAGATACAATATGGAAAAGTTTCCAAAAACAAGAAAAATTTCCGTAGACAAATACCAAAGATCTTTAAAAAAAAAAAAAAAGATATTTCTCCTAACTATTTTGACAGCAAAAATTTCCAAGTATTCTCGAACTTAATTTGAATTTCACAAATCATCTTCAAATCATGATGGATGAACGCAAAAATCTGAGACAGGAAAAAAACATAATATATATATGCAAGCGCATTCGGTATATCTAAATTCAAAACCATTCGCAGAGAAAAGCCTCCCGCCTCTCTTTCTATCCTCTCCTCGAACTCCGTTGAAAGTTTTGTTCATTTTTCGCATTTTTTTTACCCCAAAAAAATAATTAAGTAAATAAAACTATTATTTTTTTTTAAACACGATGATACTTAACGGTTGTGAATTTTTTTTAATTAAAAAAAAAAAAAAAAAAAAAAAAAAAAAAAATGGTAATGAATAAAATTGTGGACAAATTTCCCCACAGAATAACATAGGATTTGACTGCGCGAGATAATAAAATTGTAAGAGTAGAAAGGTGTTTTAGTGTTTAGGAGCGAGGCCGATTGACTACGCAAAGGTCCTAGGCCTGAAGTGTGTTTCCCTGCGTAAGGGCCTTTCTAAGGGGTTCCTAGCCCGTACTTACGCAAGTTTCGGAAAAATCACTAAGAGCTGAAAGGAGCTTTAATTTTTTTTTTTTTTTATGGAATCGGCATCTTTATTTATTGTCTGTGAGTATGTTTTCCTAATATTTTTAATAATAGTAAAATAATGTGTTTTACATATTTATGCACATCATCTTACGTATCTTAAAACTTTTTATTTATTTATTTTATTATTATTATTTTTTCTCTCTAGAAAGAAAAAAAAAATTCCAGAAAAGGAAAAGAAAAGCTCATTTCCCGAGAAAATAATTTCCCCATAGAAAAACATGAGATTTGGTTTTCGGTGTCCATAGGTAAGATAGTCTTGTTAAATCATTTTCTACTACTACATATTAGATAAATATCATTTATAGACAAATGTTTGAATAATAGAAATAAAATTACACGAAAACTCATACTACAAACTTTTTTACACTGTTGAATACGAAATTAAAGTGAGAAAATTTTAAATTTTAGCAGAATATTTATGCTAAAATGGTATCTTTAAAAAAATAATAATAAATAAATTTAAATTTCGTCCTGAAAAATATCTATCAGCATAAAGTTTCTGAATTTTCGGCTATTTTAATGTGCTTATTCTTACGCATAAAAGATGACAAGAAAAAGAAAACGGTGAAAAAATAAACAGAGAGAAGGCGACGGAAAAAAGACATCGTGAACTTCTCTATCCTTCCAGAGAAAAGAAAAGGCTCTCTTGAAGCACAAAATATCATAAAAAGTTTGGGGAGGGAGGGAAAGACTGTCTAAAAATATACGAATCCGGAAAGCGATGAGCATATAAGATGAACTAGTTTACGGGTGATCTTCGCAAATAAATTATTAAAGCCTTTCATGAGATTAATTTATGGCGGCAATTAAAGTGACTTCGGGTAGTAATTATAAATTAGTATGTTTTGGCCATCACAAAACTTTATTCTATGTTTTCCCTATACAAATTCGCGTAGTACAAATTATTTATTAAAATTATTTTCCATAATGAAATGATGAATACAGACGATTTTCATCTCAGAGAAGCATAACACTAAATGTAATATCTTATATATCTATATACTCTGTGCAACGTCCAAGGATTTTTTTTTTTTTTTTTTAACGTAAAAAATCGATAACTTTGTTCAAATTATTACAACAAATCTCAGCCGTTCGTGTTTTCGTGTTAAGAGGTATTGACGAATTCTTTTGAAAGATAACGATATCCCTACATTAATAAAAAAAAAAAAAAAAAATGGTAGATATTACTATCATATACAGTAACCGCCGCTTAATAAATTCACTGGTTAATAAAATCAGTGGCTTAATCTGATCAAATTGCCAGGAACGGAATCAAATCAGTAATAACCAGTTTTAAATCCGCCGCATAATTAAATCAACATCGCCGGTTAATGAACTCAAAAAAAAAATCTTTTCAGCAGAAAAAAAATGTCATTTATGCACGCTAAACAAACTTTTATTGACACTGTGACTTTTTAGTTTTGAAATAAAAAATAAAAGAAAATTCAGCAATCTTTCTACTATCTGTCTTTGTGGATAAGTTTACATTTAAAGCATACTTTCAAATTAAACACGCCCCACCACTTGTTTTAGTAACTATTTCAAAGAATATATTCTTGAAAGTGAAAGTGCGGTAATAAGTTACAAATTTGATTTGGTTCGCCTGCGATATATATATATATATATATATATATATATATATATAAATAAATTTTTAATTATAAGATTTTAATTAACGATAATTTTTAGTTCTTATTCTGCAATAACTAAGAAGCAAAAGTTTTAAACGGAAAGATTTTAAATTGAAAAGCGTGAACTTTTGGCAAAGTAATGACGATTTTCCTCAAAGAAAAGCATAACAGATTTAGAGATGTGTTTAATTTACTTATTTTGAAGTAACAATTAATTAATTGTCAGACAAAAGTTAATTAATATTGTTTATTAATTCCATTATTTGATACCTTTTAAAAGTTCTTCCCAAATTCAGGAAAGTAATACCTTTCCTTGAGTGCAGGAACGTTCGCCGCATATAAAAATCAGCCGCTTTAAAAAATCACTTTCGTTCAGAACAAATGTGATTTTAATAAGCGGCGGGTACTGTATATAGATTTCACATTGAAAAGTACTAAATAATGTACATTTATACGCAATTTCGTCCTAGACTATCATATGTTACAAATTACGGGGGGAAATGTTATTTCAGTGTCACTCGATGAGCGATTGATCTTTAAATGTAATCAACACTAGTTTAGGTTAGGGTTCAACAAAATACCAAGCTTGGTTAAAATTCGTCCATTGGTTAGTGAGGTACAGCGTTCACAAAATTTGATACACACGCAGATAGACATTTTCTAAAAACGTTGAAATCGTGTTCAGGAGATCTCAAAACAAGTAAATCCATCGAAAAACATAGGTAAAAAATTTTCACGAAGCCAATACTTTCTTCTTAGATATATATATATATATATATATATATATATAAAATAATGATGATAAGCTATTAAGCATAGTAGAAGCCAAGCAACAGATAAAAGATCACTGAAACACCAATGACCAATAAAATTAAAAATTTCTTTGAAAAGTTCAGAAAAACTTTTTTTTTTTTTTTAAATCAGTGGATGAAACACACAAATTTCAAGAAACCAGATTTATTAATTAACAGCCTGCATAACGAACGAAACAATAAACTAACACAACAAATCTTACCTTAAAACCATAAACTATATAAAAATTTATGAAAAAATAATTTAAGAAACACAAGATAGGAAGAAAGGAGGCAGGCGGCAGGACTTGTGACTTGCCTGTGGGGTTAAACTAGTTTCACGCCGGCAACACTCTCCCAGCCTGCCAAGACCAGAATAGGAGTCATATGGATTTAAAAAAGCAAAATTTCAAAGCAGATGTATAACAACGAAACCACGAAGCAACAATGAAATTCACTGATTGATTACAATGTGTTTAATAGTATGATTAGAATTTTAAGAATAATTGACAACTCTAAAAAGAAGAAACTGAAATTTTAATGGGAAAAGAAAGTTTCCATAGTAATACAAAGTAAATGCAACAAGCCTACTGCTTTATATATATATATATATATATAGAGAGAGAGAGAGGGGGGGGGGGACAAAACTATCCGTGTCGCTAAAGGGCAAAATTAACGGTCGCCACCGGCCACGTGGCGACTAAATAAAAAAAGATGGCGATTAAAAATTATGCATCGATCGCCACTAAAGTCGCCACTTTTTGTGATCATTAAAAGATTCTAAAAATCGGGCAACGATAGGGAATCTAAGCTTTGTGATTTCCAATCTTTTTCCATCCATGGCATAAATGTCAATGTTCATTTTAAACTTGCTTTATTATATTCTACAACCTATAAAGAAGTAGAATTGTTTAATATATCTCACTCATATAATTTTTTGGACTCCCCCCCCCCCCCCCTCCCTAACGATCTGTGATCACACAGCTTATAGAAAGCTTTATAATTTCTAACCATTTTCCATTTGCTGCAAAAATATAAATACCTATTTTAAACTTACTTTATTAGATTCTAGAATCTGTAAAGAAGTAGAATTGTTTAATATCTCTTACTAATAATTCTTGTAATCCACCCCCCCACCCCCTCCAATGATTGGCAATCACATGCTCCACTGAAGCCTTGTGATTTACAATCTTTCTCCATCCATAACATAAATGTAAATATTCATTTTAAACTTTCTTGATTAGATTCTAGAACCTATAAAGAAGTATATGGATGTATTCCCCCCCCCCCACACACACACACACATGTGCGCTCCAGTTCAACCAGCAGTTAATGATCAAATGTCCTGCAAAGCACAGTCTTTTTCCATTATTATCTCCATAGTATTTAGTCTATATTTTACCCATTTAAGATATTTGACAAATGTGTGTATCAAAATTTGGTTTGACTTAAATGTGTATTTTTCAAAAAAAATTTGTAGAAATCTTCCTTTTTCCTTCCCATTTTAAAGTAGAAAACTCCCTATTTTTAAAGCTACAAATTTGGCAGCTAAGTAAATTATTTTTAATGAAGCAGCTAAGTTTCCATATCTATACTTTTTAAGAGGAAATATTTTAACTCTATTAAAATAAAATCATTTAAAAAAGTGTGTCTTTAGAAACAAGAAAAAATAATAAAACTGCTAACTGTATTTACACATGACCATGTAAAAGGTTGTGATGATGATGAATCATTCATTTACTTAGAAAATAGCAATGTGAACTGTGAATGATAACAGCTTATTTCACTTAAATAAATTGAAAAATAAGTACTACTAAATTATCTGAAATATAAAAACTTTTGCTGTTATTATTACAGCCCTAAGCAGATTTCAATTTAGGATTTTTAAAAAGAGCGTAATTACAATTTCAGTGTCCCTGTGTTAATTTTATTATATGTAGTATTTCTTATTTTCATATTTTTCTTGTGGTAATTATACCACAAAATGGTGACAATGCTTTTTGCAGTCTGAAAGAAATAGTCTTATCATGTGAAAAGTGGCCACTAACTTAAAAAAGTGGCTACTAATGAAACTGACAGTACCGGCCACTGGCCACTAATGGATTTTCCCAGTTTTGCCTTTTACGTGTCGCTAAATTCATTACAACGATAAAGCATAATTTCAAAAATTTCGGCGATGGTTTGGCGCAGTCCTAACTTAAATTTATTTTATAGGAAAACATAAAAGAATGGCTGGCGAAATTTGCTGAAAGCGTAATTTCGGTTACGTTTTTCAGTTTCCAGCAGAATTTAATTTCAATAAATTAATCCGTAAAATTCATTATTCATAAACACAACCACACAAAAATACAGATATATTATATATAACGTAAAACAGAAAATCGTTAGAAGTATATTTCCTATGTTAATGCACTTTTTTATGCAGAACTAAATTTTGATATGTAATTTGTAGCCTTAAAAAAAAAAAAAAAAACACTGGAACTCAAAATGGGATATATAAATATATGTATGAGAGTAAATTGTTTGGAGTTGTTTTAATGATGTTAATGTATTTCAAACATTAAAAATAAAAAATGTACATACGTCCTCTTTGACTCATGTTTTTAAAAGTGTGCATGAAATATTTATAAATCTTTTGCAAGGTCACACAAGAAAAATTAGACAACTGTCTATGAATGCTAATTGCTGTAACTGCCCTTTTAACTGTGCTATTCATTTTTCATATGAATAAATAAATATATACGTACCTATGGTTGCGTAAAAAATGTATAGATAATACATAAATATTCATTTTAGAATTCAGATATTTCACCACCCTCGTTAACAGATAATTACAAGAATTTTTAACTGGATAACGAAAGTTCCATACATAAAAATGCAATATATATTCCACTGCATAAATAATATAAAAACGTAATATATATTCCACATTGCATAAAATATTTAACCATATACTGTTATCTACAAAAGAAAAGAAAAAATACATAAAATGTTTTTGAGTGATTACTGCCCTATGCGCATTCGAAATATTTTTATGTAAGGTGTCCCAAAAGGATTGAAACGTGGTTTTATACTTTATCTATTAAAAATAAGTGGCATTGTAAATTTCAAAATTGTTTAAAATAAAGTAGGTAATAAAACCACGTTCATAAAAATTTCTTCACGTTAATTTTCAAAAAGTTATATTTTTTAAATTTTTAAACGACCCCTCACGACAAACTTGGTCAATTAGAAAGTTTTTATTTTTAATGCAACAACATCATTACAAAAAAACCACATAACTCGATCATTAAAATTAAGTGAGTTATACTTAATTGAAATTTGAATGTTGTACAGAAGAACCCATATAAAAATCTAAATATAAAATCTGTAACATACCACAAAAAGGTAATACGCATGGTAATACTATTTACATTAAAACAATTTTTGGTTATCACTATTGTTTAAATTATATTGTTGACTATCATTATTATTTAAAACATGTTTCATGAGAAGTAAAACTTCACGACAATTGAGATTTGACATTAATACATAAGCGCTATGGTGTGTGTGTGTGGGAGGGGGGGGGGAGAAAGGTAGATGATGACAAATTAGGAGCATCAATAATGTCAAAATATCACAAAAAATTCGGTTTTAAATTTATTTTAGCCATTTTCTCTAAACTGTTTTTTTTTTTTTTTTTTTTTAATAGAATTAATATGCTATGGATAGCCAAAGACTTGTTTCTATGTAAGCGTACTATATTTCGGTGTTTTCCATTTAATCGCAGTGTTGAGCTAATACATACTGGCTACATAAATTCAGAGAAAAAGTTCCCTGATTTTTATCTGACTAATTTTAGAGGATTTCCATGATTTCTATTAAATATTACATGAACTCGAAATTTTGAGCATATCGCACCCTTGTGCAACATGCTCAAGAAACCACTGCAATTCAAACAAGAACAAAAAATTATGCGGGATGCATAGATTATTAACACTTTCCAACTACACATACTCATTGCACAGTTTAACATTCCAAATATTTTGCACAAATAAAAATCACAACGGACAGGCGCAGGAGGACTGAAATACAGACAAATGAACTAACCGAATTCAGAAACACTCGTGAACATTGTTACAAAGTGTTAAAAACACTTAACACAGTTGGAAATTGAATTTCAACAACTTTTAATTGTAGCCCTTAATGTATTTGAATATTTTAGTATATCCATGTAAATCTTAACGCTAAACATACCATATTATATAGAAGATCTATGAGTAATAGATGTCAATTTTATTATGATTTGTGCAGTGCGAGGTTATTTAAATGATTTTTAAGAATGTCGCTCATAAAACACAATGCATCGGCATACTATTGGAGGTCCCTGTACACAAACCAATAGTGCTATTTGTATCATTTTAAATAGGGCGTATCCATAGCAATTCTCCATAGCAGTGGCGAAGCGATTGAAGCAGCGCTTCCCCCATTTAAGATTTTTAAAAAGTAATAAAGTAACGGCGTCGCCTCGTCGAAAGACTGAATTGATTCTTCCTCTGCTTTTGGAAGCGCTTCGCTTCCGCGCTTCCATAGTTTTCTGAACCACGCCTCGCCCCTGCTCCATAGTGTATTTGAATAACATATCATATTGAAGACATTCTGGAAATATGTACAGACGCTAGAGGCAGACAGTCTTATAAGTAGGCAGACGGGCAGTCAAGCAGAACGACAGACAGATGAATTAAAAT
Source organism: Salticus scenicus (assembly GCA_963930645.1). Lineage (NCBI taxonomy): Eukaryota > Metazoa > Arthropoda > Arachnida > Araneae > Salticidae > Salticus > Salticus scenicus. The sequence continues at coordinate 64,765,211 of OZ005650.1, read as the reverse complement.
CATAACCATTCTTAAACATAGTTAAAGAAAGTGTTAAAAACGATTAATAAAAATGAAAATGCAATTTCAGAAATTTCCAATTATAGCCCTTAATGTAAATTAATATTTTTGTATGTCTCTGTAAATCTTAATGCTTATCATTTCTATAATCTATACAAAGCATTTTCTTATGCATATGATAGACAAATGTCAGTTTCATAATGGATTTGCACAAAATAAAATTATTAAAAGGTAATTGATAGAAATAATTAATAACACTTATAGAACGAAATACATGGGAATATATTCGGGTGTCTCTGTATATAAACCAGTGATAGTATTTACTTAGTATAAACACTGCAGTACAAACCTCACTGTCTTGTATATATTGTCGCGTACGTGGGGGTTCGTGAGTTGTCCGAGAATGAAAGGCGAAACTTGCAAAAGTTCAGTAGTTTATTTACAGAAAATTCATGGATACATTCAAGAATACAGGTCTATAAACTGAGTATCAGCTTCAATTCCACCAATAAACACAGCTTATCGCAACAGCAAATCCACAATACAAACTGCATAACGGGTCATTCCATGTCAAATCAACCAAAAAAAAGATGATTTGACACCCATAGTCTCAGATTTTGACGAAACTTGGTGTATTTGTTCCTTTCATGGATTTAAATGAGGAAACAAAATACTTTTGCTCTATCTTAAATAGTTTAGGTTTTACAGCTAGTTAAAGATTTGTGAATTTCATGTTTTTTTTCGATCAGGCAGAGGAAACGCAATTTGTTCTTTCATAAAGAATAATTTTTATCTCCCTTATTTACCAACTAATGTTGATGAAATTTTTTATGAATATGCTTTAATATATAAGAAATACAGGAAAAAATTAATTAAACTAGCAAGTATTTGCACGTGGCCAGGAAAAAATCCTGAAATATTATTTTGAAATTTTTTTTAATGAAATACAGAGTTCCACTCCAAATGGATTATCATCATGAGGGAAAAGGGTAATCAAACAATTTTTTTTGTATTCTTGTTCTAAAGGATGTATTCTACAGCATGAAAAAATAAAATAAGTGGCTTTTTGCATCCTTCATTATTTTTTCTGACTTCAAATTTAAAATTTCCAATTCCCTCATTTTCTTGAAATCGCCAAATTAGAAGTTCCAATTTTCATAAAATTATACAAAAATTTGAACCAAAATGTTATTTATCAACTAATTTCAGTTTAAAGAGTTTTGAAATAAAATAAAAAATTGAATTACATAATTAGGTGGTGTATGATTAAAACAACAGAGTAGTTTTTAAGAATGTTAATTCAGCATGTACAGAAAGATACATACATAAATGCTATTAAATTGAATCAACAAAATTTTATCTAAACTGAAATTTCAAAACAAACAAACAAATAAAAAAGTTTCTAAATTAGTATTAAATGTTCTAATTAATAGAAATTTGCATTAAAATTTAATTTTGTTTTAAAAATAAGATCTAAATTCTAATCATTTTACTACCCATCCAGAAGCTACTTTCTCTTTTACCCATTTGTTTGGCGCAGCATGTCCTACTTTGGACCTTGCGCCAAAAAAAAGCTATTCAACCAACTAATCATTTTACTACTCACTGCTATTTCAAATTTTAATCTTATTGTAAACAATCAAACCATTCAAGTTGCAACAAGACAATTAAGTGATGTTCTGTCTACTGTGTAGGTACATGTTTAGATGTCTGAATAAGTCAAATCTTGTTTGACATGTTTAAACAAGTGAGCTTGCTCAGTAGCAGAGACAAAACTTGGCATCTTGTAATTAGTCAGTCACAAGCTATTGCATGTGTAATATGCATTATTGAGGCTATACTATTTTCAAAAGAATTATTGTTAATTATTTTTTTAATGTTATAGTATATTAGAAAAATGAAGAAATGCAGTGTGGGGGAAATGACTCAAAGTGATTGTCATTTATTATACCATGTTAGGAAAAAAACCTTGCAAACTCTTGATAAACTATCTGAAACTGATTTAACTCTCTTAAAATTGAGGACAGAATTAAGTTATGAATTAAAACTGTCTTCATCACCAAAGTGTGTTTTTGAAAAAGTATAAATCATTGCAAAACCAACAAATTATGTACAGTCGGTAACAAAAATTCCTATGTAAAAAAAGTACACTTCATACGGTTCTGTTAAACAAATCCTTATCAAATCATGTTCTTAGACTGACTAAGAGGAGTATTCGACAAGGATTTATTTAACAAAACTGTATGAAGTGTACTTTTTTACATAGAAATTTTTGATAGTGTTCGGACACTTTTGTTACCGACTGTATATATATATATATATATATATATATATATATATATATATATATATATAAAGATCTTTTAAACTGAAATTAGTTGACAAATAACATTTTCTGCATTGCTGCTTTCGTTGCAGTGCTCATGCGTACTTTGTTTTCCTGACGAAGGATCGTGTTTTTTTTTTTAAACTAAAAACAATTGCTGAAAATTCTTGTATTTCATGATGTTTATTCAAAATTTGTACTTATTAAATAACACTTTGGTTCAAAATTTTGTATAATTTTACTAAAATTGGAACTTCTAAATTAGCGATTTCAAGAAAATGCGGGAATTGGAAATTTTAAATTTGAAGTCAGAAAAAATAATGAAGGATGCAAAAAGCCATTTATTTTATTTTTTCATGTTGTAGAATACATCCTTTAGAGCAAGAATTTAAAAAAAAAAAAAAATTGATTATCCTTTTCCCTCATGATGATATTCCATTTGGAGTGGAACTCTGTATTTCATTAAAAAAAATTTCAAAATAATATTTCACAATTTTTTTCTGGCCATGTGCAAATACTTGCTCGTTTAATTTATTTTTTTCTGTATTCCTTATATATTAAAGCATACTCATAAAAAATTTCATCAACATTGGTTGATAAATAAGGGAGAAAAAAATTGTTCTTTATAAAAGAACAAATTGCGATTCTTCCACTTGATCGAAAAAAAACATGAAATTACCAAATCTTTAACAAGCTATAAAACCTAAACCATTTAAGATAAAGCAAAAAAATTTCTTTTCCTTATTTAAACCCATAAAAGGAACAAATACACCAAGTTTCATCAAAATCTGAGACTATGGGTGTCATGGTGTGGTTGAACTGACGTGGAATGACCCTAACATTAACACATACAAGCAATGCCATGCCACTGTATTACCAAAGACTCTTTCAACATCAATGCAAGCAATGGCGAAACTGACTGGCACACACTCAAGGCATTGGCGGAAAGCAGCTCCTTAAATACTCCTGTAGAAAAGTGTGGAAAATGCGAGAAAGTGGTCAAACAATAGGATTGCTTCCATATTTGGTATATCGATAATAAGGATTTTCTCGCCAAGGTCGCCAAAAAAGTTGCCAAGGAGGGAAAAAAATCGCCAAATTTAGCGTCAAATTCACTACCTGCCTTATTGGAGCTTTTTAATGCGTTTTTAAGGGAAAATTAAGCTGTTTTAACGCTAAAACAGCTTAGAAATGCAGAAAATTAACATTTTATCCCCGTGAAAAAATTTATACAAAAATAAATACAATTATTTACAATTTCGTAACAATATATACTTTGTTTTACATTAAATTTGTAAAGTCAGGGACTTTTGACCCACCCTGTGTAGTCATAATCTCTAATTACTCTCTAACTAGTGACTAATGACTCTCTAATCATAATGTTTCTCTAACCAGTGCATTTAGTCATTTCTAATAAGTTTCACATTCTCCTTCTAGGAAAACTCCTTTGAGTCACTTCATTTGCAGTGAAGAATAAGTAATTCAAAAGATGGAGAATTTATTATTTCCGTCATTCGTTTTATGTTTCGCTTTCAGTAAGGACAAATATGGAATATAACTCGCGGATGATTCATACAAAACGGATATGGTATGGTTTAATGAGTATACATTAATTTTACTGGACAACTACATTTCACTCAATTTACTGCAATTTACAACAAGGAGATAAAATAATACGCATTTGCATTTCATTTCTTAAAAACAAATAGAACGCTTGGCGCAAAATGGAATATAATATTTTAAAATTAAACTTATTTTAAGCCCATGATTTCTTCTGATTAATTAATCAGGCGAAAAAAGTAGACATGAGTATCTTTCATGCAATATTCGTGTGTATATATATATATATATATATATATATTAAATTATTTAATTCCTTTACAATACTCAGCAAATGAGAGAAAGATGAAAATACCAACAATGAATTTAATAATTAGATGTATTACGTATAAATTTATTGTCACAATTACCATTTAAGTAAATTTCACTGAATAGTAAAAACATGTTAAAGTACTTACGTAGAAGAGAAATGACGTATATCACCTAAACCTAAACTATGAGTTAGTTGTCTTAATCCATTAGTCCAGTAAATTCATGCAACACAAGATAAGAATTGAAAGAAATTAACCAAAATGACTATTGAAATAAAAAGGAATGCATGAAGGAAAAATAGAGTTAAAAATGCTGAAATCCAGTACCGATCTCATCAGGAAACTAGCAGTACTGTCAACAATTAATGCAAGATTTCGAATATTGTATAGCTTTTCAGCAATATACAATACTAGTTTCAATCTTGCATAAAAAAAAAAAAAAAAAAAAGAAAGAAAGAAAGAAAGAAAGAAAGATAAAAGGAAATTGGCTGAAAAAATAACTTAACCATAATGAAAATTGGAATTCGTGAAAGGTGCTGGCCACATGTAAATCAAATCCAAATCGAATAAAAGTCCGGGCGGTTGCCAAAACGAACAAACTGAAAAGAAATAATTAAAAGTAGAGAATCGATTAATCGAAAGTTTCTGAAATGAAATAAATGTAAGCATGAAATGATAAATATTGTTCTTAAAATTTAAAAGCTGAATTCACAATTAAATAATATTCTAGAGGTAAATTTAAGTATAAATAAGATTAATACGATACTCACAGTAGGGCATACGTTCGACTCAACGTATGAGCGCGCCATCTAACGTGGAAAAAATAAGTTACTATTAAGTGATATAAGAAAAAGTGTACGATAGATGTTCTATTTATATGAGTGTAATTTATAGTCTTAAGCTAACATAAGAAAAGGCCAACAAGTGATAATTAAGTTATTATGATTAGGAAATTGGTGAATAATTTTAAATTTAAAAATTATTATTGTTATTAATATTATTATTATTATTATGAAATAGGAAATTGGTGAATAATTTTAATTTTAAAATTTTAATAATTATTATTATTATGAAATAGGAAATTGGTGAATAATTTTAATTTTAAAATTTTAATAATTATTATTAGTAATAATAGTCTTAAACTAACAAAAGAATAGGTCAACAAGTGATGATAAAGTCATTATGATTAGGAAATTGGTGAATAATTTTAAAATTTAATAATATTATTCTTATTAATATTATTATTATAATTTTAATAATTATTATTGTTATTAGTATAATTATTATTGTGAAGTATTATTAGTATTTACGTTTAGTATGAATACATCAAATTTGAATGATATCTAGTTTTTTTTTTTTTTTTTTAATTAAGCAAATGAATTATATATTGTTGAAACTTAAACAATATCAACTAGAAAGAGATGATGTATCCTGCAATTGCAATAAGACCAAGCTTCTATCTTTTTTTTTTTTTTTTAATTTAAATTCGGCAACCCACCCAACCAACCAGCCAAACAACTCCACCCTTCCTCCTTAATCAAACATCTGCCCTCCCATCCGCCACATGTTAATTATTACTATTTTTTTTTTTTTTTAATATAGAAATGTACACATATATATATATATATATATATATACACATATATACACATACACAAATACATTTTTTTTTTTTTTTTTTTTTTGAGACAATGAACACTTATTGATAAATAATCGAATAAATAAATCTCTTAGGATAACCCATAGCAGTAGCAGTTTTAATTAAATTGTTAATATTCTTGTTTTTGTTATGAGATGAACAAAGTCTGTTTATTCGAAATAGATGATTAAGAATAATATTTCTGTATACAGATAAATGAAGACAGGAATTAAAATGTGTAAATAAATTTACTTTAAAGCAGAAATCTTTGCGTTTATCATATAGATCAGTAGATATTTTACCATCATTTAATTTAAGATGTAAATCTAAAAAGCTAATACAATTGTTGTTAATATAATTATGTGTTAGTGTAAGGTGAGATGGATATTGAAATTTTAATAAAGATGGAGTAGAGTTATTAACATAAAAAATTATAATATCATCAATGTATTTATAAATAATGACATTATCATTACAGAAACTTTGTTCATAATGGTATAGATATAAGTCAGCTAACAGACTTGAGCTACATCCCCCTTGTGGGATACCGACCTTTTGGATACATATAGTGTTGTTATGTAGAATAAAATTATTGTGAATAATAAAATTTAAAAGAGTTTTAAAGGAAGCTGCACTGAAGTATTTAGGAAGAGAAAGTTCACTTTTAAATCGCAAATAAAGGTTGTAAATAATTTGATGAAGATCATTTAAATTAATATTATTAAACAAGTCAGCAAAATCATAAGTATTAATATCATTAACATTGTTCATAGTTTGTACAATTTCTCTGAGTTGATAGCTATTTTTAAGACAATAGAAATTGTTGGATTTACTAATGAAGTTATAAATTTGTTTAAGAATATCAAGGAGGATTTTATTAGCATTATTGTTATATGTATTACAACCAATAGTAACAGTTCTGAATATATATATATATATATATATATATATATTTTTTTTCTTTCTTACGAAATGAAATCATTGTGGCGTGTTTTTGAAATTTATGGTGTTTTGTTTACGAATATTTTATTTATCATAGTTATTTCTATTATAGTATTACAGTCGAACCTCGTTAACGCGAACACTGTTAACGTGAATTGCTTTTAACATGAACTGTTTCCACAGTTTTTATTAAAATCACACAATCAACTGATTGGAAGAAAATCATATTTCTTGAATTTTTTTTTTTTTTCGACTGAGTGAAAATAATGCCTGGACCGGGAGTCGAACCCCGGATCTTTGACTTGCAAGGTCAAGGCTCTACCAATTGAGCTATCCAGACCGAAACATGGTAAAAACATGCGAAAATAAAAATTGCATTGATAAATGGCACATTAAATTAGGCCATAGAAACATTAGTCATATAAAACAATTGGTAAACAACAACATGGCAGTTGGGATAAAACTAGACAACTGCAAACATGATAATGCATGTGAAACTTGCATATTAACTAAATTAACGGATAATCCTTATCCCAAAAAGGCTCAGTTTAGGGCAACTAAAGCACTAGAGTTGGTACACACTGACTTGTGTGGACCAATGACAACCCCCACGGTCGGTGGAAAATACTATTTTTTAACTTTTATTGACGATTTCAGTAGATTTACAGTTATATACCTACTGAGAAAAAAGGATGAAGTTTTCACAAAATTGAGGGAATACATCGCAATGACATCAAACAAGTTCGGACGAACTTTGCATGCAATCCGCTCCGACAACGGAGGGGAGTATACCGGGACAGAATTAAATGAATACTTAACAAAATTAGGTATAGACCACCAATTCACTGTTCCCTATTCAGCTTCTCAAAATGGAACTGCTGAACGTAAAAATCGTACTTTAGTTGAAATGGCACGTTGTTTATTAAAGGATGGCAATTTACCAAATTCTTTCTGGGGGGAGGCAATAAATACCGCAGTTTACTTGCAAAATAGACTCCCAACATCTTCGTGTGAATTGACACCTTATGAATTATGGACAGGTCGAAAACCTGACCTATCGATGTTAAAACCATTTGGTTGTCGTGCCTATGCATACGTACAAAAGGTACACAGGGGAAAATTAGATAATACGGCACAGGAAGGTATATTCGTAGGGTACGATAATAGAAGTAAAGGATATAGGATCTGCACAAATGGCAAAAACATAATTATTAGTCGAACCGTAAAATTTGTAGAAAATGAAAAACAAGCGATACTTAAATATGAAACATCACAAAACAATGATGAGAAAAGTGATAATAAAAATCCATCACCAAATTTGCAAATAATAGACTCAGAGATAGATGAAACTAATGATAGTGTTGTGTCAGATAATTCACAAAATACTCCACGTAGATCACAAAGATCTAATAAAGGGGTACCACCAGATAGATTCGCATTCACATTACACAATGAAAGAATAAGTGCACCAAAATGCTGGGATGATATAATAAGTATGGAAAACCCTGTAGAAAAGGAAAATTGGATCAATGCTACATTAGATGAAATAAATTCACTCAAGCAGAATGACACCTGGGATTTAGTTGAGGTTTCACCAGGGATGAAAATAGTAGGGTGCAAATGGGCATTCAAAGCAAAATATAACAGTCAGGGCCGTGTTGAAAAATACAAAGCTAGGCTGGTTGCAAAGGGCTTTTCACAGAAATATGGAATAGACTACGATGAGACTTTCGCCCCAGTGGCGTCTCACACAACTTTGAGAAGTTTTTTGGCAATGAGTCTTTATAAGAATTTAAGTCTTAGACATATTGATATCAAGACTGCATTTTTACACGGTAAATTGAGTGAAGATGTTTATATGCATCAGCCAGAAGGATACGTGGTATCCGGGGAAGAACATAAGGTGTGTAAATTAAAAAAGGCAATATACGGGCTAAAGCAGGCCGCGAGAGCATGGAATTTAAAATTGAATGAGTCATTACTTAACTTAGGCTTTATTCAAAGTCAATTCAACAAGTGTCTTTATAAACGTAAACAAAACGATGTAACTACTTATGTACTTCTGTATGTTGATGATTTGTTAATAGCGGGGAATGATCAACAAATAAATGAAATTGTAAACAAACTAAAACAAGAATACCCGTTAACAGACTTGGGAGAAGCAAAACAATACCTTGGGATAAATATTAATCGTCCTAATGAAAATAAAATGACTCTTGGTCAAACACACAAAATACAAGAACTTATAGTCAAATACGGTTTAGAAAATTCAAAACCTACAGGCACTCCTATGGACACAGGTTACATAAAATTAAATGACGAAGAAAACCTTTTACCAGAAAATACACAATATAGACAGGCTGTAGGCGCATTGTTATATATTTCAACCGTGTCACGTCCGGATATTAGCGCCGCGGTAAATATTTTGAGTAGAAGAAATGAGCGCCCAAGAGCAAAAGATTGGGAAGCGGTAAAAAGATTAATGCGATATTTAAAAAGTACAATTAATCTTAAATTGACATATAATAATATTGAAGAGCCTGTCTTGAGGGTATATGCAGATTCCGACTGGGGAAACGATCCCAGTGATCGTAAGTCTACAACAGGAAATTTGTTCTGCATGGGAGCAAATACTATATACTGGACAAGCAAAAAACAAAAATCTGTATCAATGTCATCAGCGGAAGCGGAATATATTTCTGCAGCAAGTGCCGCGCAAGAAGTAAAATGGCTTATAAACCTTTTTGAAGAAATTGATATGCAACAAAATTGTCCTATTATACTCTATGAAGACAATCTTTCTTGCATCAAATTGGCCGAAAATGACAAGTTTCGACAGAAAACTAAGCACATCGAGCTAAGGTACCATCTGATTCGAGACCTTGTTGAGCAGGGCACAATAAAGATTGAGTATGTAAGTACGGAAAATATGATCGCCGATGTGCTCACCAAGCCTCTGCCGAGACATTCTTTTCGAAAATTGCGAATTTCTTTGTTGAACTGTGATTAAATGTCATCGAGTTTACGCAGGGGTGTTGGTGAGAAATAAACTCAAAATGACATTCTTTCAATAATTACAAAAACTTTCTTTTTCATATTATTCTAAAAACATTTCATTTGACTCTTTTATTTCTTCATGCATATATACATCTACACTGGAGAGTCGGTGTGACGCATTTGTTCTGATTGGCCGTCTTTGTTTCTATGTACATGTAATGACGTATTTTTCGTTTTTTTTTTCTCTTCTTCGATGTTCAGTTTTATAATAAAAATGTGATTGAAAGGAACACACGTGGGTTCTTATTTTTATTCCCACAAATAATATATATTTTTTCCTATTCATAAACCAAGCTAAAGAAGGCTGGTTTAATTCAATTAAAACCATTATTTAATTTATTTCAAATTATATATTTAAACAGCATCAGTCAACTCAAATGATAGTTCCTGAAACTCCAACTGATTTATTTTCATTTATGAAATTCTACATCTTGATACTGAAAGCTGAAATAATAGAGGATACTCACAAACAAGGTGAGTGCATTTTACTTACCTTATAAACCTTGAACTATTTTTATAAAATATATAAGAATAAGTAAATTGAAATATTTGTCAATAATACTTTTGTCAATTTTAATACTATACAGGCCGACAACCGGTCGGCATTACTCACTCAGACAACCTTTAGACACAGTATTATTCCACAGTACCCATCAAAATGAAGATTAGTTACTGATAACATGAATTACTGATAGCAAGAACAAATTTTTATCCCCCTTGAGATTCACATTAACGAGGCTTGACTGTATTTGTAATTATTTTTGTTGTTTTAAAATTCTTACGTGAAAAATAGGTTTCATTTTTCTTTTGAAGGGAAATAATAAATTTAGCACAAAAACATCAGATTAAAAAAGAATTTTTAAAATAAATTTTAATTGTCCTTTATAAAAAAACTTTTTCACGTAAATTTAAAAAAAAAATTAGCGCGTAAAACAATAAGTAGAACTTATTTTGATTGAGTGTACTTTAAAAATTTGGAATATGCTTAATTGGCCGAAGAACTACCTTACACTTCACTATAATGAAGAGTTTCAAAAAATTATAAAATGTTTTGAACTGTAGCAATTACCAATCTTTTTTATTTTTTTCTATATATTCAACAGAGGAAAGTATTGCATTAGTAAAAAATTTCGACTTCCGGTTTCCGATGGATTTATAAATTTACATGATTTGAGAGATCACAAGACGACTTTTGATCATTTTTAGAAAAGTCTGTCTTATTCCATGTGACACAAAAATTTTGTGGCAACTGGCGACTGTTTCTCAGGATCTACTGTACAAAATACCATATAAAATTTACATGTAAATGAATTCACCTTGAAATAAATTAGGGCTAATCAACTGTTGGTGCAAATCGCTCAACAGATGGTGCTGCTATACTATGATTTCTCTCATGTAAAGGAAGGTTCTCAGGTTCTATTTTGTATAATCAAACAAAAGTTGGAGTGGGAGAATACCATGGTGAAACACGTCTATTTAATTTGGGTGCATATCATCCAATATGTGGCACTTCTACGGTGTGATTTTTATTTTCCCCGTGAACGGAAAAATTCAGATTTTATTGCATATAATTGTACGAAACAGTGTATGAAAGGGCCATTATCAAACACTCTGCTGATTAATTTTGGGTGCATATCGGCAGGTAGGTGACGCTGCAGTGCTGCAATATCCTCCATGAGTAGGAAGGCTTAATCTCAATTTCAATGACACATAAATGCACCACGTTTGAGGCAACGTGTGAAAATGAATGCTGTCTTAATTTAGGTGTATATCGGCCGACAGTTAGCGCTGGTATTATTCACTTTCAGTGATCTCCTTAATGGCTACATCTCTGCATCTGTTGATTAAAACTGCATCAAACTGTATATGTAAAATCTTTATTATGAGAAGCTTTCATTAAGATTTTGCGCATGTTAAACAGAAAGTTGTACTTTTATATAGAATGATATAGAAGGAGGGTCTTTATATACTGATATATATATATATATATATATATATATATTCCTTAACAAACTTCAATAATAGTAATATTAAATTTCTCGATAAATAAATTTAAAATTCACATTTAAAAAATAATAATAATAATAATAATAATAATAATAAAAAAAAAAAAAGGGTGGAGAAGGACAGTACCGCTGTTATCATTCAACTTTCATTCACAAAATTTTTAAGTGATTAAGTATTTGAAATATATCGCCACTTATATACATTGAAAACTAGCTCTTATACCCCATTCAGAACTAACTCTTCTGCACATTCGAAGCTAATTAAGGAACCTAACTTTACACTCGAAAAAGAAAAGAAGGAATCTTCAATGCATCGCGGAGAACTTGAAATGTTATTCATAAAATATTGATTTAGAGCCAAGGGGTTGCAAACGTGTCAGATCTCATTTAGAAGGGATTTGATCAATCGATGCGTTTTGAGATGAGTAAGTTAAAGATTCCCTAATGCTGCAAAAGTGATAGAAGAAGAATTGAACATCTCAAGGGAGAATTTATATTAAGTATTTCTGCTGACACTGGAAACTAGGGCATTTATATGTAGAATAAGAGCTTTTTTTTTTTTTTTTTTTTTACATAGCGGGTCAACTAGGGGAAACGACTACTCCCCCCCCCCCCAAATATCTGCTCAATTGATAAATATAAAACTAATTTTATTATTCTAAAAGTAATAGTAATTTAACAATTATAAAAATTAAACATGATCACATTTTTAATCATTATACATTCGTACGTGTACTACAATTAAAAATAATAATAATAATAATCGTACTATGCAAATAAAAATCATAATTTAAATATATATTATGTATCACAATAATAACCGTATGTCGTGACCACCACAAAATTTTCTACTATATTTTTCTAATTAAATTCATGTACAATACAAATTATTTACTGAAATTATTTTCCATGATGAATGCATATGATTTTCATTTTACAGAAGTATTTAAAACTATGTAAATCTCGAAAGAATGTCAATTTTGTGCAGACACCTGAAAAAAAATTTTATTTTGCTAAAAATGAAAAAAAATCGATACTTTTGTTTTAAATTATCACGGATCTATGGTTCAACCATTCGTATTGATGAGTTCTTTCGAAAGGTTCCCATTTGAAAATTTCCACACCTAAGGGTACTCACCCCCCCCCCCCCCAAGGGGAAGTGATGCAAGCACACACACACACATACCTATAATTATGGTTAACTATTTTTTCATAAATATATACATATATATTGCATTGAAAAGTTAAAAATAATTCTTGTTACGTACATTAATTCGAAATTTTCTCCCCCACTGCTGCATTAAAACTATGAAAAAATGGAATGGCAGGGCCACCTATTGTGCGATTGAAATCCAAATGTAATCAGCACCAATTTAAGTCAAGATTCAACAAAATATCAAATTTTGTTAAATTTCGCCCATTGGTTCGTTAGACAAAATTTTTGATCTATAGACATTTTCTATGAATGGTCGAATCGTGTTCAGGACATCCCAAAACGTGTAAATCTTTCGAAAACCGGACATCGAAAAATCTCAAGAATCCAACATTTTTCTTCTTGTATACATATATAAAAAGAAATAACAACGAAAAAACATTATATTGTACCCTCAAAAACATACGTAGTGATTTAACTTTTCTAGTGATTTAAATATTATTTCATTTTATTTTATGATAACTTCATGTTTTTATATTTCATGTAAGATAAGTTATAAGAATTACATATAATACACGATCTTCATTAAAAAGAAAGATACTACCTAAAAAAAAAAAAAGGGACCATTGATTTTATGTAATTAGTTGTAGAAACGGCAAAAGCAAGCAAACAAAACAGTAGCTATGCCGCTTTCAAATCAATAAAAATCTTATAAGAGAGGGAGGGGGGGGGGGAGAGTTCGTAAACCGTAAAAAATCAGTACAGCACAGAAACTTCTTTTAGGTGATCGTTTTGTATTTCGTTAAGGGATGCAGGCTTGGCATGATTTTGTCCGACTCGAAAAAACCCGGTTTTTTTTTTTTTTCCCAATAAACCCACTTAAAAAATCCATTTTTTTTTTTTTTTTTTTTTTTAAATTTTTATTTAAAATTGTGCACTTATTTAAATTTATTTTTTATGTTGTAAATTACAGATGTACAGAATTTAAAAAAAATGTTTAGAGCATAATTATTTAATTTTTAAAAAAAATTCCTTATAACTTAAAGAAGGATTTTTTTTTTTTTTTTTTTTTTTTTTTAATGAATAATTAACATTTGATTTTTTAAATCGCCTTATTAATAATATAGTTAATAATAAGAATAATAAAAGCAAATATTTTATAAAACCTGAATTAACTTTGTAAAAACCCGAGTTTTTTTTTTTTTTTTTCAACCCTGGTCACATGGCTTTTAAAAGTCATAGTACATGCGAAAAGAGAGTATGTTTCAATTAAACACAAATTTTTAATTTTGAAATTTTTGTTATGTAAAGTAAATAATGCAATCGTGAAAAAAAAAAAAAAAAAAAGAAGAAGAAATATTTTGCTATATCTATACATTTTGAGATCGTGTGAATTCATTTTTTCTAAAAGTTAATAATAGATATGTTACAGGTGAATGGTCGCACAAACTGTATCGAGTTTGATGAGTATGCAACTTAAAATTATTTTACAGGGACACATTTTTTTTTTATTTTTAATTTGGCAGTAGAGGACAAAGTTTCATATATATGTACATAATGAGAATTATTTTTAACTTTTAATGTGAAATTATATACTACAATTATACACACACACACACACATATATATATATATATTAGCAATATTATACATATATATGTAATTAACTAGGAAAGAAAATTGTACATACATCCCCCCCTCCCCCACCCCTCCGTTGGATGTAAATTTTCAATATAGATATCTAGAAAGAACTCAGCAGCACCTACAAAACGAATGGTTGAATCATAAGTCTGTAATAATTTAAAACAAAGTTATCTTTTTAATTTTTATTTCCATTAATTAATAATAATAATAATAAGACCATTGATTTTATGAAAGTTAAAGTTGTAGAGAAGGCAAAAGCAAGCAAACAAAACGGTAGCTATGCCGCTTTCAAATTTTACTAAGTTAATTAAACAATGAAATAATTTTAATTTGTGCTGCGTGAATTTGTATAGGAAAATATAGAAGTTTTGCGGCTGCCATACAAATTAATTTCATCTACTTCATCTTTAAAATTCAAAATACGTTAATTTCTTAAATATTTCTTTAGTTTCATTTTTTAATTGGGTACTTCATAATTTGTACACTGCAAAGTCATACATGGGCGACCTGACATTACTAATAAAATATTATTAAATATACGACCAAACCCTCTGTACATTTCGCCATGAACGTGTTAAATTCACAGAAGTGATTAGCTTTATCTGGCTTTTCATAATTTTTCCTGACTTAAAATTTCAGATCTTTTGTCCTTCCCTGTATATAAGGAATATTATACGTAATCAGCAAAATTTGTTAGCGGTTTGCTCTTTACATGCAATAGAAATCTCAAAAACCAATCTGCACTTTTTCCCAAATTAGAAGGTCGAGAATAGCAGAGACTAGGGGTCTTCACGGCCCGAGCCTGAGCCCGGCGCGGTCCTCATGCTGGGTTCGGGCTCAATTTTTTATGTGTACTCGAGCCGGGCCGGGCCTGAATAAAATTTTTTCCGGGCCGTGTCGGCCCGAACCTTTTTCTGGTTTCATCATTAATCAACGAAAAAGGAAAATGATAAAATATTTCTTCAGTCATTTATTTCACATAATTTTACAGGCTGGTATATCACATAAAATTTTATTTTGTTAAAAAATGTCTGTAACTTCAATTTAATTGCTTATCAGTCTGTCTGTTTGCGATCTGATTTTTTACAAATATTTTTACCATTTCTCGAAATTAATATATTTTATTTCGAGTAATATGAAATGGTTTCCTATTCAAAATAGTATGCATGCCACTGCTTGTTTGCGCACATGTTCAAACAAAAGAAATTAGATACGTTACTGTGTATAAGGCTATAAAAATCCTGCCGCTGTAACTTTTTCTCTAAACCCCTTTTTCTTTTCTCCAGTGCACTGAATGAAAGTAGCATCATTTTTAGCATGTACAAAAGCCTCTTTTCTATAGAATATGGTTGGATTACGACTAAAATTTTGTTTGCCAGATCACATGAAAGATTCGTATACATTACCGTACATAAGAGGAAGTGGTTGAAAGTGCATTTTTAGTAATAATAACCGTTTTAAATACCATCCTATATTGTTTGATGAGTGCTAATATTTTCGATTTGACTTTCTGTCTGTTTTTGTGCCTTCTGTCTGTCTGTAATAATGAACTTTTGTTTATGTATAATTATCTAATAAAAGTTCAGCAGTTTTGTTAAAGAAAATTCTATTGCTTCGCTATATAAAACCTCTGCAAAACACAAACTAAAAATCTTTTTCATAGAAAGGCATACATTTTTTTTTTTTTCATATTTTTGAATCGGGCCGGGCCGGGTCGGGCCTGATTTTATCGTTTTTTGTCTGGGCCGGGCCGTACACCGAAAAAAAAATAAACGGGCCGGGCCGGGGCCTCAAAATTCCGGCCCGTGCAGACCTCTAGCAGAGACAACTAAATACAATCACTAAAGTGAATAAAAGTTACCAAATTCACAAAAAATATACACTTTTTTTAAAGGACAATAAAATTGATATTTACAAACAGAAAATTAAATAAAATAAAATTATTTAGACTTTTATTTCATACTTTCAAAAGAATACACTCAAAAATAGAAAATTAATACACATAAAACTAGAGGTTTTGAGAAAAAACTATTTTAAAAATATAAACTCTAGTTAATGCTAATTATTTAAAGAGGAAAAAATAAACAAAACTAAAAAATCTAAGTTATTTTGAGTCAAACTTGTTTTTATATAATCAAGTCAATGCTGATTTATTTAAGTAGAAAAAAATAAACTCATTTGGTTTTAAAATGCCACTCTTTTTCAGGATTCGGTTATACGTAAATAGAATAAATTGTCGCTAGTGTTGTGGGAATACAATTATTACATAAAAATTCTATTACATAAACATACAAACAAAAAATGCGGGGGTTGGGGGTAATAAAAAAATAAAAACTAATACATGAAAATTTTAGTCAAAAGTTAAAAAAAAACTTTTTTTTTTATCCTCATTCCAAAGACTATCTTAAACGAATACCTTTTGAATTGATTCTTTAACTT
The DNA here is from genome assembly GCA_963930645.1 of Salticus scenicus. Classification (NCBI taxonomy): domain Eukaryota; kingdom Metazoa; phylum Arthropoda; class Arachnida; order Araneae; family Salticidae; genus Salticus; species Salticus scenicus. The sequence continues at coordinate 64,748,134 of OZ005650.1, read as the reverse complement.
CCAAATACTTCTTCAAGCATAAACTTTGTACTCCCTGAAATTGATCCATTTTGAAAGAGTTTTTGTGTAATTTCCCGATACTGCCTTCAGTCGAAACTAAAGTGTTTTTTTTTTTTTTCTGGAGCACTAAAAAGCGAAAGTTTCTTTTGTATTAGTAAAGTAAATTACATGTATTATGCAGAAAGTAAAGGATGACTCTTCAAATAAATTTAATAAAAGTCATATAAGCAAATATTTTGAATATTTTACAGGAAAGCAGGTTTATTCAAATTCTTTCTCTGTTGGGAAATAATCGTTAAAAAAAAAAAAAAAAAAAAAGACTTTTTTTTTTTTTTTTTTTTTTTTTTTTTTAAATGTCTCTTCGGCTTGTGTTATCTATATAAATAAAAAGTTTAGTGTCTGTGTGTGTGTGTCTGCCTGCGCTCTGAAGCTCACACTACTAATCGCAGAACTACAACTTGGCAGATGGGTACCTGGGACCCTGTAGGTGTGCACCTCATCGAGATTTTTTCGAATTTGAATTTTTTTTAATTATTATTATTATTATTTATTAAATATTGGCTTCAATGTTTCATTTTTCTGAAATTTGTTCTTTCGTTTCAATCGTCTGCCTATCTTAGCAATGGCTATTACGATATTTATTTTTAATTTATTTAGTTCATTCATTTGAAGGCGAAATCTTTATTATTATTATATTTTTTGAAAATCAAATGGTAATGCAATAGTAAAAAAAAAAAAAAAAAAAAAAAATGTTATGTTTATGTATAATTTTTATAAGCATAACAACTTTTTATTTTTCATTTTTTAGATTAATTCCTTTAAGAGAAAATCTTTATTATTATTATTATTATTATTTATAGGAAAAAAATAGTATATAGTAGAAAGGATTAAACTGATTATTATTTTTTTTTTTTTTTAATTCCTCTTAAAAGAAAATTCCTTTTTATTTCATTAATTATATTGCTCGCAATGATATGATAATATAGTGTAAAGAGCGAGGCCTTAGATGGTTGCTGAGATACAGTCATCTTTAAAATCGAAGTTACTATTTAATAACAGTAATAACTGTCGTCGATAAATGCCCAAATTGAAAGTGTCCTAGAAATACCTTTCTGCAGGCAGTGGGAACGGACCCGATGCAGTGCAGGCGAGAAAAAAAAAAAAAATGCTGTAGGCAGAGGGTTCCCGAAGTGAAATTTAGAGCGATTTCAATGTAGGTTTATTTATTTATTTTTTTTTTTTGTATTTTTATATATTGTCGGGGCTCATTTGTCGTACTCTAATTTTGTCTTGGGCATAATTGACGGATCACGCTTACGGATAGACATAAATTCACCTACTTTTTGCTTACAATACTCAACCAACGTCACCGATGAATGTTGAGTATTGTATACTTTCATTATTTGGATTTTTATCTTCCTTTTCAATTAAATCTTCCTTCATTGTGATATTTTTTATTCATTTCTTCCTGTCAAATGTTTTAAAAGGTTTATATATATATATATATATATATATATATTAAGTAAGTTAGCTTAATTATTACAAAACATTTAAGCTTACTTGAATAATATTCAGTTTCAGTATACAGATTACACAGCTCGGCATGAAAATTGCCCCCAACACCATTTTGGCAAATTCTTATGAAAAATGACCTCCTGATTCCGAATAGGACGCCCATTTTACCCTATCACCCACCGTTTTTTAGGGACGTCCCCCTATTTGTATCACTTTTCGGTGATTTTATGGCTATAAAATTGACTTGGGGGGGGGGGGGTATTTTAACTGTTAAATATCTTCTGAGAAGCTACAGAGTTGGAAAATTCTAAAACATGGACATTTGCGGCAAGGGGAAAATTTAGGGGGGGGGGGGATTTGCCACTGAAATTATGTGTTACATTTCTTATATATTTTTTTAATCTTTTATTAATATTATTAAATAAACTTTTTTTTTTTTTTAGGTGTTAAATTAATTCTTTTTCATTCTCCATATCAAATTCATGGTCATAAAATTACCGAACAGTGATAAAAATTGAGGGAGGGCGTGGTGTTTCTGAAAAACGGTGGGTGACTGAGTAAAATCGGAGTCATATTCGGATTCAGGAGGTCATTTTACATAAGAATCAGCACGAATGGTATCAGAGCTCGAAAAAAAAAATATATATATATATATATTTTTTTTTTTTTTTTTGCAGCTCGCAGTGTTATTTTTGCTTGTTTATATTAAATTCCGACGATTTAATTTTTTGACTGCTGTCAAAAATGAAAATATGAAAATTACCTTTTAAAAAATATCTATTTTACTTCGTATGTGAACACATTCTTAAGCTTTCTTGGAAGGATGGTATAATCATTTAACATTGAAAAATCTCTCTTAAAGGCGAATCAGAAAAAATTGAAAATAAAATTGACATAAACAATCTTTCTATATAATTTTTAATTAAATAGAAATGCGTAAATAATGCCTATATTTTTCCGAGAACTACCAAATTATTTGTGAATCTGTGGTTGGTGACTTCTTATCTAAACGATTTTAACAAACATGAGATTTTGACTGAGAAAGTTTTCTAAGGCACATACGAAATAGTTATTTTAAAAAAATAATGCAAAACATTCCCGCATTTTTATTAGAAATAAATTAATTCTGAAAAGCGCAAGAAGATGGTGAACACCATCTGCCATAGATTTTCCTACGTTATATTTAGAATAGTAAAAACAAGCAATCAAAAACTAAAAAAAAAAAAAAAAAAAAAAAAAAAAAAAAAAAACCTGCAAAATAACCATCTTGGCGGCTAGCATCAAAAGATTAGCTATTTCAGACAGTTATTTAAAGGCGAGAAAAACGGCTTAAAATTTTCAGAACTGGAAACATAAATTTAGAAAAACGGAGCAAAATAAAATAAAGAATAGAAGTTTACTTTAAAATGAAAGAGAAACCGCAAATTTATTTAAGAAGCATATTTAAGATAAAGTAAAATACTTAAGTAACAGTCATTTTTTTTTTTTTTTTTTTTTTTTTTTTTTTTTTTAAGTAACAGTCAAAGAAATTTTATTAGCTGGTGTATAACCGTAATTTTGAAATTTAATTAATAAAGAGTTTTAAAATATTAGGATATTGTAAGATGTTTCAACAATTAAATATTTTTTTCTTTATTTTTTTAATGCTTTTATAACACAGCGATTATTGCTTACTTAAAAATTCCAGTATATTAATAAAAATATATTTAAAAGAGATATATTACGAAAAAAAAAAAAAAAAAAAAAAAAAAACCTTTTGAAAAAACAGTGTTACATATTAAAATGAACAAATTGAATATAAATCTGCATCATCACAGTAATCTACACGGCATTTGCAGGAATAACTTCAGATATACAATTTGATCCAGTATTAAATTATTATCCTTGCCACTCAAAATTTGACTTTCTTAACCCTTAAATGAATAGTGTAGCATTTCTGCAACATGTGAATAAATGATTTTTGGTAGTTTTGGGGAAAAAAATTTCATTCAATTATCACATTACATTAAAAAAAAAAAAAAAAAATCTGCTTTTTTTTTTTGTTGTTGCGTTTCTTACGTAACAAAAACTTCTTGCAGTTAAATACTTTTTTTTTTTTTTTTTTTTGGGGGGGGGGGGGAGGGAACCACAACGTTAATTATTTTGTTAAAATAATAGAATTGGCAGTTAGTTAAAAAGATAGAATTTTTCCACATCAATTTAATAGCAAGCCTCCTGCCCCAAAGCTGAATACTTTTTGAATGTTCTGCAACAAGTTTTCAGATGATCAAAAAGATTCTGCAGGATACGTATACATTTTGCACTTCTTTTACATTCTTATTGCCCCACTCTTAAAAAATATCTATCTTAGAATTTGATGTACTATAATATATATGTATAATTATAATAATAATAAATAATAATAAAATAACATTTAAAAATATTTTTACTAAAACTTGTAATTAAAAATAAATAAATAAATAAAATAATGGATAGAGAATTCATCATACCGCCAACTACTTCAGAAATATTTTGATAAATTGTTTCAATGATAAAAACAGGATTTTAAAAAAATGTCCATTCTTAGAAGGTACTCATAATCCCATCCCCCCCCCCCCCTAAAGGGCAAAATTAACGGTCGCCACCGGCCACGTGGCGACTAAATAAAAAATGATGGCGATTAAAAGTTATGCATCGATCGCCACTAAAGTCGCCACTTTTTGTGATCATTAAAAGATTCTAAAAATCGAGCGACGATAGGCAATCGAAGCCTTGTGATTTTCAATCTTTTTCCATCCATGGCATAAATGTCAATGTTCATTTTAAACTTGCTTTGTTATATTCTACAACCTATAAAGAAGTAGAATTGTTTAATATATCTCACCCATATAATTTTATGGAACCCCCCCCCCTTTCCCTTCCCCTAACGATCTGTAATCACACAGCTTATAGAAAGCTTTATAATTACATATCATTCTCCATTTGCTGCAAAAATATAAATATCTATTTTAAACTTACTTTATTAGATTCTAGAATCTGTAAAGAAGTAGAATTGTTTAATATCTCTTACTCATAATTCTTGTAATCCCCCCCCCCCTCCTCCTACCCTCCAACGATTGGCAATCACATGCTCCACTGAAGCCTTGTGATTTACAATCTTTCTCCATATATAACATAGACGTAAATATACATTTTAAACTTTCTTGATTAGATTCTAGAACCTATAAAGAAGTATATGGATGTATCACCCCCCCCCCACACACACACACACACATGTGCACTCCATTTCAACTAGCAGTTAATGATCAAATGTCCTGCAAAGCACAATCTTTTTCCATTATTTTCTCCATAGTATTCAGTGTATATTTAACCCATTTCAGATATTTAACAAATGTGTGTATCAAAATTTGATTTGGCTTAAATGTGTATTTTTCAAAAAGTTTTGTACTATTTGCTTTCTTTTGAGTAGAAATCTTCCTTTTTCCTTCCCATTTTAAAGTAGAAATATCCCTATTTTTAAAGCTACAATTTTGGCAGCTAAGTAAATTATTTTTAATGAAGCAGCTAAGTTTCCATATCTATACTTTTTAAGAGGAAATATTTTAACTCTATTGAAATAAAATCATTTAAAAAAGTGTGTTTTTAGAAATAAGAAACAATAATAAAATTGCTAACTGTATTTACACATGATCATGTAAAGGTTGTGATGATGATGAATCAGCTGATTCATTTACCATTTACTAGAAAATATCAATCTGAACTGTGAATGGCTTATTTCACTTAAATTAAAAAAAAAAAAAAAGTACTACTGAATTATCTGAAAGATGAAAACTTTTGCTGTTATTATTACAGCCCTAAGCAGATTTTAATTTAGGATGTGCAATTTAGGATTTTTAAAAAGAGTGTAATTACAAATTGCAATTTCAGTGTCCCTGTGTTAATTTTATTATTATATGTATTTCTTATTTTCATATTTTTCTTGTGGTGATTATACCGCAAAATGTTAACAATGTTTTTTGTAGACTGAAAGAAATAGTCTTATCATGTGAAAAGTGGCCACTAACTTAAAAAAGTGGCTACTAATGAAACTGACAATACCGGCCACTGGCCACTAATGAATTTTCCCAGTTTTGCCCTTTACCCCCCCCCCCCTAATTTCTAAATATCTGCAACCGTTCAACAGTAAAGCCATTTGTTCTGCGACGTACGTTCCGAATTCGGACACATTCTGCTTTGGAGGCCTCCTGTAATATAATCTTGACTTTAAACTGCCGATTTATCGACAAAATCAATTATTGCAAGCTTGAATTCAATAAAAAACGTATCAAGGATGAAGAGGAATATATAAAGCAGGGCAGATTATTAGCCTCTTTCAGGAGGTTTCCAAGTCTAAGATCCAGCATTTAGAAAAAAAAAAAAAAGGGGGAGGAAGGGGGTGGGGTGGGGGGGGGGGCAATTTTGCAAATCAGTCACAAAAGTTAGTCATTTCACAGTTCAGATTTAATTCAAAATTTATCACTACCAGTCAGTGGTAAATAATTTATGTGCCAGTAAAACGCTAAATAAACCATTTAAACACTCCATTGAGTCAAAGAAATTTATAGTCATTAATGGTTTTCATAAAATTTATTCAGTAATATGTGCACGTTGAAATTTTGTGAACATGCATTACTTTAAAAATAGATTTGTCAAATATTAATAAAATTTCATAATAAGTTTTCTAAATATCAATCACATATTTTAGAGAACACAGAAAACATTATGATAAATATTGAAGCAGCCAAAAAGACCATGAGACACACAGTTGAGCATGAAACCTTCGATGATTTTATTCACTTCTTTTTCCGCTCTGAAAGTATGAGTGCAGACGAAAAGAGGAGAGTCAGAACAAACAATCTAATAGAATTTATTGTCCTTTATGTATTAAATATTTTACATAGAAAGAAAAACCGTAATAGCTTAGTACAAATATTCATACTATTATCAAATGAGGGGGAAAAAATTAAACAGAAAAGAAATATAAGTAACATAATGCAAGTTATATAAATATATATATATATATATAATAAAGATGATCTATTAAGCAGAGTAGAAACCAAGCAACAGATACACGATCACTGAAACACCAATGACCGATAAGATTTAAAAATATATATATATATCAGTGGATGAAATACACTAATGTAAAGAAACCAGATCCATTAATTAACAGCCCGCAAAACAAACGAATCAATAAAGCAACACAACAAATCTTAACTTAAAATCATAAACATATCAAAATTAATGAAAAAATAACCTTAGAAACACATGATAGGAAGGAAGGAGGCAGGCGGCAAGACTTGTGACTTGCCTGTGGGGTTAAACTAGTTTCATGCCGGCAACACTCACCCAGCCTGCCACAACCAGTACAGGAACCATATGGATTTAAAAAAAGAAATTTCAAAGCAGATGAATAACAATGAAACCACGAAGCAAGAATAAAATTCACCAATTGATTACATAGTGTTTAATAGTATAATTAGAATTTTAAAATATAGTTGACAGCTCAAAAAGGAAGAAACTGAAATTTTATTGGAAAAAGAAAGCTTGCATAGTAATACAAAGTAAATGCAACAAGCCTTCTGCTTTTTTTTTTTTTTTTAATTTAATTTCACAAACCCACCCAACCATTTAGCCTTACACCACCACCCCACCTCCGTAATCAAACATCTGCCCACCCAACCGCCACCTTTATTATTGTCTTTTATTATTTTATAATTTTTTTGGTTGATATACACAAAAGTGTACACAGCTTTTTTTTTTTTTTTTTTTTTTTTTAATATATATATAAACGTTTATTTTAATGCTTTATTATTATTATTGATAATCGCAATTATTACTAAGTTTTGATAAAATTATTACAAAACACAAAACCAAGGCTACTATGAAAAAAGTTTCCGTCACGAAAATGTGGTAGAAGTATTTCAATATTAGATAGTTCATAAATAAATACTTTGATATAGCGATAAGATTTCGTTTAAAAATACTTTTAAATGGAAAAAAAATCAAAAGGTATTTAATCTAATGATTCCCCCCCCCCCTTTCCTTCTTTAAGTTCTCTTATCATAGTCACATAACAGTCACACTTTTCGCTCCTCAAGAAATGCAACTCCGCGTTTTCATTTTGCTTTAAGATCTGTAACAGGTAAATTGAAAGCGTCAGCTAAAATCGAATAATTAAGTAATTGAGTATATGAAGCATAATAATTAACTTACGACGTCTTATGAGAAGCTAATTATTTTATAACTGAAGGACGACAATGACATTAGCATGTAATGCGAGAAAAGCGTTATGATTTAATATTGTTTATTAGGAAGCTTACGAAAATAGAATTAAGTTAGAAATATTTCCTAAAAATTGTAAAAGGAATATATAAAAATGTATTTAAGTGAAAATATAAAACTTATCAGTTTCATATACTCAGTTAATAAATGTATTTTATGTGATAAATAAATTTTAATCGGAATTTAAACTTTAAATTTTATTAAAATTTATTTTAATAAAAGCTAGCGAGCGAAGTTCACAATCAGAATTTAAAAAACGGCAGTAGAAAAAATAATTTTTTCGTAAGAGTTCCTTTATTTTGGTTACATAACTAAAATTAAATTACATTAAAAAATGGATTAATTAGCGGTTAAATTAAATATTTCTAATTCAAAGTACAAAGCATTCCCCTTTTTAATCCATTAGTTATTCTAAAGCTGGTCACTATATTTAAATGGCCAAGTACCAGCATGATATACAGCCATTAATGAAATGTAAAGGAAATTTAATTATTTGAGTTTCATTATGCTAATTACAAACACGGTTAATTTTAAATAAGCTCAACATACATTCCCATCAGGGAACGGCTTTAGTACAGGAATCCCTGGGTAAAATTTGAAATTTGGCACCAAAGTAGCTCTGATGTTTCTCGCCACGGTCTTTACTTAGACGTTTGCGATAACCATTTTAATTCACTGCCGAAATTGCTAAATATATTAAAGGTGGTCAAGGGGGTCCTACACTAAAGCTATGCCCACATTACTTTGCGGACGATAAAATCACGGAAAAAAGACTATTTGATTAATTGAAATTAACATTTAAAAAATAAATTGAAATAAAAAATTTAGAGATATTATCATTGACGTCAGTTTTATAAGAAATAATAAAATAAAAATTATGCGCATTTTAATTTTATTGGCAACAGCTTGAAATTACAGCTCAAAGAAAAATGTCTATAAAAAAACGCAAAATAAATAATAATAATAATAATAAACGAATAATTTTTTTAAAAATTAATAAGAACATCGAAAATCTAAAGGTAAGTTGCGCATATGCAGGCATTCATTTATCTATAATAATACAAAGCTGTGCGTGCCACAGCTTTTTTCTGTATTACGTCGCACATAGGCAAACACTTTCTGTTATTAGTATAGATTTATTTTAAATAACTAGTATGTTGTAGTTACCATAAGACATTCTCCTACATAATCTTATTCAAATTCACGCAGTACAAATTATTTATTAAAACTATTTTCTATGATGAATGCAGACGATTCTTTTCTCAGAGAAGTGTAACACTAAATGCCGAAAGAAAGTGAATTTTGTGCCAACATCAAAAGAAATGAGATTTTATTTCTAAGTTTTATTTATTTATTTTCGTTAAAAAAAAAAAAAAAAACTGATTATTTTGTTTTAAATTATCACAGATCTATACGGTTCAACCATTCGTTTTAAAGGTATTGACGAGTTTTTCTGAAAGATACCCATATTGAAATTTTACAACCCCAAAGGGGGGGGGGGGTATGCTCCTACATGCACACATTTTTTCCCTAGTTTACTACTACTACTATTATCAATAATTTATATGAATTTTACAATCATGCGTTAAATATCACTCTCATTATAATGTACATTTATACGAAATTTTATGCGATTGATCCCCAAATTTAATCAGCACCAGTTTAGGTCAGGATACAAGTAAATACCAAGTTTGGTTAAATTTTGTTCGTTGGTTTGTGAGATACAGTGTTCAAAAAATTGTGCGTGCACACACATACACAGGCAGACATTTACTAAAAACAGTCCAATCGTGTTCAGGGCATCTAAAAGCGTGTAAATCCGTCGAAAACTAGAGTTCGAAAATTTTCACGAGTCCAATACTTTCTTCTTTTACGGGGTCCGATAAAATCCCCCCCCCCCCCCTTATCTCGGAAATGCATCGTAATTTTGAAAAATGGCGAAACACGTATTTAATGAATCCGAGAGAAACCTCTTTTGGTGAAAAGATTTTGGTTTCCGGGAGGATAGGAGGGGGGGGACTATGGGGGGCGCTAGGGAGAGCAACTTTAAAATTTCGAATAGGAAGGTATATCTTGTGATACATCTCTAGAAACGGTTCTTCAAGACAATGAATTTGATATAAATAGATTTGTCCTGTGATGATTATTAAAAGAGATACATGAGTATATAATTCACATTTCAAAACTCAAGTATCTCATTTAATAAGTATAGCAGGACGAAACTATTTATAAGAATTTATTTGTCTTGAAGAGACGTTTCCAGGGATGTATCACAAGATATACCTTCCTATTTGAAATTTTAAAGTTGCTCTATTTAGAGAGCCCCCACCCCCCTTTACCCACCCCAACATTTTTTTACCGAAAGAAGTCCCCCTGGAATTCGATGAACATGTGTTTCGCGTTTTTCAGAATTCTGACGCATTTCCGTGGTAAGAGGGCGAGGGGTGGTGGAGGGGCGTGGGACTTTTGGCGGATCCTGTATATATATTAGAAGAAAGTAAAAAACCGCTATCTCGAAAAGAATCTCATCGTCCTGTAGTCTGCATATTACGAAAGGAAAACAAACAACAAAAAAAAAAAAAAGTTTTTTTTTTTTGCTAAATTTTGGTTGAAAAAAAAAAAAAAAAGGTCTGTTTTGTTAATTTGCAATATTTAAAGTAATCAATTAAATAATTTGCATGGAAGTTATTTCTAACAATTTAATATATTATAATTATGTGCCAAATATATCATAGATTTCCCAATTGCAATCGCTTCGCCCCATTATATGCTTGATTCTGAACAACAACTTTATACAATTTGAAGAAATAAAATTAATAGTAATAATAATTAAGTATTTTTTCATTTTAATTATTTAAATATATATATATATATTTGAACGTTCATTATTTTTCCGATATAAAAAGAAATATATTATTATTTATTTTATATTATTTTTATTATTATTATATTATTATTACAAGCAAACCCGTACGAAAATTTCGCACTTTTACTTCTTTAATTATTTACCTTTAAAATCTGAAACTCATAAATATTATACCAATTTCACCACCTAATTAAAATTTTAATTTACCAGAAGCCAAATTATTATTAGCACCAAATTAATATTGTACAATAATGAAAACAAAAATCAAAGAAAGGTTTCAAAATAAAATTCATGGTTCACGACCCAGTTTTTATACTTCCACAGACAGTATAGTACTTCCAAGACGCCTTTTAAATTTTTGTCGCCATGCTGGCGATGACTTTTTACTAATTTTGGTATACTTTTTGTTTAAAAAAAAAAAACTACTTCCTATTTTGATTATATTTTATATGAGTGCGCTTTTCAGTCAATTTATGATAAAAATTCCTATTCTGTATGTATCTTTAAAGTATTTTTAGGTTTAAAATGACACTTGAAAAAATTCTGAAGAAGAAACTTTTAAAAATACATTTTTCCATAAACTAATATCATTACTTATTTTATTAGTTCATTGAGCTAAATATTGTTCTTTTTTAAATATTTTTTATCCTCACGTATTTTATTAATTACACCACTATCGTATCGTTTCGACAAAAAATAATTGTAAGTGGTCCACGTTAGTGAAATATTACATAGATTATTATTATATTATTGTTATATTTATAATATTATTTATTTCTGGCATCAATTATATATATTTAGTAATTTTAAACCTTTTATCTACCGACGGCAAAGTACCGTTAGTTCAAAAAGCATATATAATTCAATTTATGGAAGAAATGTCAAAGATTTATAAGAATAGAACGCATATATCTTTAATCTCACTACAAGGCACCATCAATATTAGAAACTAGTATGTTGTGGCCACCACAAGAATTTCTTCTATATTTTCCTATACAAATTCACTCAGTAACAATACTTTAAAAAAAAAAAAAAAAAATTGTTAAAAGTAAAAAAAAAAAAAAAAATCCATACCTTTGTTTTAAATTATCACAGATTTATAGTTCAACCATTCGTTATAAAGGTATTGACAAGACCTTTTGAAAGATACCCATCTTGAAACTTTACCCCCCCCCCGGGGGTAGTCCCCTCCCATGGGGGGGGGAACCGATGCCCCACATGCACAAAAATTTTTTTCTAGTTAACTACTACTATTATCAATAATTCATATTAATTTTACAATCACGAGTTTAAAATAATTCTCATTATGCACATTTTTTCGAAATTTTGTCCTATACTGCCATGTTAAAAGTTTACAAAAAATGCGATCACAGCGCCACCTGTTGAGCGATTGATCCCCAAATCTAATCAACACCAGTTTATGTCAGGGCGCAACTAAATGCCAAGTTTGGTCAAATTTCATTCATTGGTTCGTGAGCCATAGTGTCTACAAAAATCGTGGTACACACAGACAGACAGACATTTTCTAAAAACTATCAATTCGTGTTCAGGACATCCCAAAACGTGTAAATCCATCAAAAAACGGAGGTCGAAAATTTTCGCGAATCCAATACTTTCTCTATATTACATATAGAAGAAAGTAAAATGTATTGAACATAAAAAAAAAAAAAAAAAAAAAAACTTTTTTTTTTTTTTTACACTTTTTTAAAACCTAAATACCTTTTTCGACTTCTTTGTACCAGTGGTACACAAAACATCACCTCACAAAAACATTAATTACTATGATGAGGTGACATGCATAATTTTTATTGCATATCTTTTTATTGCATATCATAAAAATACTCTTAAGTAACTAAAAAATATGTGTTTCAAACACATTTTTTGTCTAATATTTAATAAAAAAGCACCACAAAACTGGCGTTGTAAAAAATGTTACTTACAAACTTTGAATAAACACCATAAAATTTTTATTGTGTTTATTCAAAGTTTGTAAGTAAAATTTTTTGTCTGTTTCATAATGCGGTAGATAAAGGGTTAAAGTTATAATAGGGTTTTTATTTAATATCTTTTGAACCAATTATCCGATTGAACTAAAAAATATGGCGTTAGCATTTTGTCCTGATTAATAAGTGTACCAATTTTTTATAAAAATCTAAAAATCTGCACATAAATAATGACAGACTTTCAGCTATATATGTTTTTAATAAAAAAAAAAAATGCACGTTTATTCAAGGTAATAGATAAAAAAATTGCTAACAAAAAATCGCTGCCCGAAAGGAATAGTATGACCTGCCACACTAAAAATATCTAAATGTTAATTACGATAACTTGCATTGTTTTAAACATATTATGGATGCATGTAATGTGGCTGCGTTGGTGTTTGGTTAGCGCCAATTATCTGCTCTAAAAATCTGGCCGTGTCTGTTATATATTTCATGGTCTTTTTCTTTCTAATAAAACCATAGATGCCAATTCTTCCGATTTTTTCATACCCCTATTTAAGAAAAATTTTTCCTCTGCAATTAGACGAAAATAGCTGTTCTATAATACTAGTGTGAAAAAATCGGAAAAGTTGCCACCTATGTCAAACTCATCCCACATTCGCGGGAGTTTCATCCATGTGATATGAATGTACCTTCGAATAAACATAATTTTGTTCAAATACACAAGGAAAGAATATTCTGATAAGGAAAAACCTTGACATTAATAACAAATATTTCCGCATTATTTAAACAAAAAGATGAAACGAATGCGTAGGATGATTGGCTAACTTAAAAAAGGAAATTTTTGCCAATATAATAAAAAAGTATCTTCGTCATTTACGATATTTTCTCCTGAATAGTTTTATAAATATATGCGAGACATTCCGTGACAATTAAACTAAATACCTATTCTCAGATTTTTACTTTCTCCTATATTCAATAGAAGGGGGTCGATGTGCTGGTTTCGTAAAAATTGTTGACCTTCCGTTTCCGATGGATTTAAACGTTTTGAGAGGACCGGAACACGATTTCGCCATTTCTAGAAAATGGCCAAATCAATGTTGTGTGGGACAAAAATTTTGGCAGATAGCTCAAGAACTAACGCACAAAATTCCATACAAACTTCAAAACATGGCCAAATCCTACTATACACAGCCGTTAATGAAATGTAAGTAACGTTTAATTGTCTGTGTTTAATTATATCGATTAGAAACACGGTTAATTTAAAATAAACTAAAATAATGCATTCCCATTCGTTTGCGAATAATAAAATCAAGAAAAATAAAACATATAAAATCATTTGATAAATTGAAATTAACCAAAAAAAAAAAAAAAAACTGAAGATATTATGACGTCAGTTTCATCAGACATTTTTAATGACACAGGTTTAACTTTTTTTATTATTCACGTGTATATAAATATATATTTTATAAGTCAATCAATCCGCGTTTGTAATGATCGATAGATGGCGCTTTTTCAGCTTTTGTTGTTAGTAAATATAATAGCCACGTGTATTTATTATTGTTCTTTTTGTTATTCTACTTAATATCCGTACTATAATTTCTCCGCCATTACATCATGGAAAATCGATTGCTTTTGGAAAAAAATATTTCAGTTTATTCAAAGTTCGATCGGAAGTAGATTTTTAACTGAAGTTGAATTAGTTTCAAATCATCTGATTAATTATTTACTTCCATTAGCCGAAGCAACTGAAATTTTAAATTTGTCATTTGGAAATAAATGGAAGCTTGATTCTGGATTTCTTGATCATTTGGAGTTACACTGTAGCACACAACAGTATGTGTTATCTTTTTTACCGGATTTATTCATTTTTATTCAATAAATATATGTGAAACTAAACATCGGCAAGCAATGGCGGCTTGATGGAAGCCGAATTAAAGCATGTTAATTGCAATTTCACATTAGCCCACCAGAGGGCGAGCATTTCATTACAATCGCGGATAAATAAAATAAAAAGCTGCATGCTTTTTTTTTTAAGCTATTGTATAGCTTTTATCGCGGGCTTTGAGCGCGGCGACCGAATCGAAAAATTCCGTAACGAAAAAAAAACCTAACACAGTTCGGTAGACTTCGGCTGTACGAAGCTCGCACAGATCGAGACGAGCTGCTCCGAAATCGGACGAATACATAAGCAGCTGTTTCTGAGAAAGTATATAGGTGTATAGGTACAGTCGGTAACAAAAGTGTCCGAACACAAGCAAAAATTCCTGTGTAAAAAAAGCACACTTAATACTGTTTTGTTAAAAAAATCCTTGTCGAATCCTGTTCTTAGTCAGTCTAAGAACTGGATTCGACAAGGATTTATTTAGAAAAATTGTATAAAGCGTACTTTTTTTATATAGGAATTTTTGCTAGTGTTCGGACACTTTTGTTACCGACTGTATCTATCATCTATGTACAACAGTGAATAGCTGTACGCGTAAAATTTGTGTATAAAGTAGATCAGATAAAACTTGAATATCTCCATTCGACTTGCAGGCCTTTGAAACCTATTAAATACTTTTTCTCTATTAAAATTTGTTTTCTTATCATTATTGTTATCTTATCATTGTTGTTATCTTATTCATTAATATCAAAGAAAAAACTTGAATGTCCCCATTCGACTTGCAGGCCTTTAAAACCTATTAAATACCTTTTCTCTATTAAAATTTGCTTTCTTATCGGTCACCACGCTCAAAAAGTGTAACTTGAATTAATATCAAAGAAAAAACTTGAATATCCCCATTCGACTTGCAGGCCTTTAAAGCCTATTAAATACCTTTTCTCTATTAAAATTTGTTTTCTTATCGGTCACCACGCTCAAAAAGTGTAACTTGAATTAATATCAAAGAAAAAACTTGAATATCCCCATTCGACTTGCAGGCCTTTAAAACCTATTAAAATACCTTTTCTCTATTAAAATTCGTTTTCTTCTCGGTCACCACGCTCAAAAAGTGTAACTTGAATAAATATCAAAGAAAAAACTTGAATGTCCCCATTCGACTTGCAGGCCTTTAAAACCTATTAAAATACCTTTTCTCCTATTAAAATTTGTTTTCTTATCGGTCACCACGCTCAAAAAGTGTAACTTGAATTAATATCAAAGAAAAAACTTGAATATCCCCATTCGACTTGCAGGCCTTTAAAACATATTAAATACCTTTTCTCTATTAAAATTTGTTTTCTTATCGGTCACCACGCTCAAAAAGTGTAACTTGAAATTATATCAAAGAAAAAACTTGAATATCCCCATTTGACTTGCAGGCCTTTGAAAACCTATTAAAATATCTTTTCTCAAAAAATAGAGTTAGATCATTCAAATTTGGTACATCGAGGTTTTCGATACCTACAAATCGATTGCGGATATTTCTGATATATTCTCATTGCGGATATATTCTCATTTATTCAATAAAAGAAAAAAATCTGTTTTCTTATCGGTCACCACGCTCAAAAAGTGTAACTTGAATTAATATCAAAGAAAAAACTTGAATATCCCCATTCGACTTGCAGGCCTTTAAAACCTATTAAAATACCTTTTCTCTATTAAAATTTGTTTTCTTATCATTATTGTTATCTTATCATTATTGTTATCTTATTCATTAATATCAAAGAAAAAACTTGAATGTCCCCATTCGACTTGCAGGCCTTTAAAACCTATTAAATACCTTTTCTCTATTAAAATTTGCTTTCTTATCGGTCACCACGCTCAAAAAGTGTAACTTGAATTAATATCAAAGAAAAAACTTGAATATCCCCATTCGACTTGCAGGCCTTCAAAGCCTATTAAATACCTTTTCTCTATTAAAATTTGTTTTCTTATCGGTCACCACGCTCAAAAAGTGTAACTTGAAATTATATCAAAGAAAAAACTTGAATATCCCCATTCGACTTGCAGGCCTTTAAAAACCTATTAAAATACCTTTTCTCAAAAAATAGAGTTAGATCATTCAAATTTGGTACATCGAGGTTTTCGATACCTACAAATCGATTGCGGATATTTTTGATATATTCTCATTGCGGATATATTCTCATTTATCCAATAAAAGAAAAAAAATTGCTTTCCTATCGGTCACCACGCTCAAAAAGTGTAACTTGATTTAATATCAAAGAAAAAACTTGAATTAATATCAAAGGAAAAAAATACTGCATAAATAAAATAAATAAATAATTATAATTGCATAAGTTGATAAAAAATGCTATGCAATAGCTTTACCGCGGCAGTCCTCGAGTGCCACACGTATTTTTTTTTTTTTGTATGCGTGTGTGTGTGTGTGTGTGTGCGTGTGTGTGCATCTACTTGAAGTTGCAACTCAAAGAAAAATATCGGGAAAAAAAAAAAAAAAAAAACGCAAAATTCGCTTAAAAGATGAAACGTAAAATAAAAAAATAAATATAAAAATTTGTCCCTGTCCAAAATTTTTACTTACTGCACACCATAATCAGTTGAGGTATATTTTAGTAAAATTTGATATGCCATGAATAGTTTTTGAGTCTATAAAAAACTTCTATAATTGAAATGTTTTGCCTTACTTCAACATAAAATATCACCTAAAATAATGCTTTGATACGTAAACGATTTGTGCCATGTTTATCACACATTTCTGTACAAAACTGCCAAATTTCCTGTTTTTTATGTAAAACAGTTTTTACG
>OZ005650.1:64640617-64730617 GCA_963930645.1 Salticus scenicus | reverse complement strand
AAAGCGGAAAAGACAAGATGAATTGAAAAACAGCAACAATAGTCCGCCCCCCCCCCCCCCCCAATAGAGGGATAAACAAATAAAATCCTTCCTCCTAGGTATAATTTCAGCATTGCGAACAGACAGATCTGTTTTCCATTTTAAGATAAATTATAAAAGACACAAAATGAAAACCTCCTAATAAACTTAAAAAATGTATTCAAATATATCCTCAAAAAATATTTTTTTTAAGGGTAAAAAAGTTAAAATAACTCTGAAACTGAGATCATATTTACAGAGTAAACGCTATACTGAGGCAAATCATTTTAATCTTCTAAAATATTTAAATGTAAAAAAAAAAAAAAAAGTTTAGGAAGAAAAATTTATTTAAGAGATAATGCGATAAAACACAACAGTGCGGCAACCTGGCTTCTTGAATTCGTAACGCAGGAGATATTTCAATTTTGTTAGAAACAACAACAAAAAAAGGGAAAGGGAAGGTGTCCGTAAAATTTTAGATTAAGGGATTTATTCTCTGTGCATTTAAAATATAACGCTTTTCAAAACAACAGTATTTTCACGCATAGGAGTAAAAGTGTTTCAATTTAAAACGGGGCTTAATTTTCACAAGCAGAAGAGTCTCACCATTTTTACGATATTAAATTCCTTGATCCCTTATTTTGTAGCAGACAAAATGGAAAAGTTTTTAAAAATATAACTGCAAAAAATTGTTTAGTTTTAGGAATTAAGCACATCCTTTCTTTCAGAAAAGATACCATTTTCTTGTACGAATCTTTTAAAGCATGATCAAAACAAAAATCTAAATATTTTTTACTTTTTAACATGAAAAAGTGTAACGCTAAGAAGATTTAGATATGGGATCTCTACTTCTTATACATTTTATTTCTCGAACCCCAACTTTTATTTTATTATGCAGTTTAGTGCAATTTTAACCAACAAATGCTAAAATATAGTCATTTACACAATCGCAGAAAGTAAATAATAGCAGCGCCACCTGTTGGCCGACACACAATTAAATTGAATAACCATTCGTTTTTAAAATGACCATCGCACATGTCAAGTTTGGTGCATTTCCATGCAACAGAAAGCGAAATATAGCGTTACCGTTACACAAAGAAAATTGCCACTGGGCGCACAGATTATATATATATATATAGATAGAGAATGCTATCAGTACTCTGTGACTGGACGTTTGTCCACTGAACCTTCATATAACCGAATAAATTCCTGTAGTACATGATAAACATACAATTTCCACTGAGGATCATGTTTGTAAATCTAAAACATACAGTTTCATTCTATTTAAAGTGGTCCATGAGCTTTTAACTAAAAAATAAAAAAAATCGACTTTTTGACAAAAAATATATGTTAAATATGAACAATTCTAAAATGCTCCATTATTGACTTTATGTACTTCGGGTTAAAAGTTATGAACAAAACTGTAATTAGTGTGAAAACCAAATTTCATTGCTCGTTTTCGGTGCTTTTTTTTTTGGGGGGGGGGGGGGGGGCACAAAATTTTGTACAAATTTCTTTACGCTATTGCTTTAAAGCTTTGTATACACATTTATACAAATGATATATACAAAATGAATTATTAATAATTTGTAAAACTAACTCTATTTAAAATCGAAAAAAGTTTTTTGAAAGTACAAACTGAACAAATTGAATTTAAAGATACCCGTAAAAAATGTATCAGAAACCATAAGAATTGTTGCCTGAATATACATTTTATTGAACAAACCTAATATAGTATAAATATTGAATGGCAATATATACAGGATAAGTCAAAATGAATATAGCGATTACAAAAGGCTATAACTATTTAATAGAAAAGAATTTATCGATAAGATTGACACAGAATGTAGACGGAACTCCAAAATTCTGCATACATACGTTAGATGTTCTATGTGACTTCCCTTGGTCACACGGACAACAAGACGGTTGTCCATTTCACGCCATGCATTCTGAAGCATGTCTGCAGTCACCGACGCAAGCGCATTACAAATGCGTACTTTGAGACCCTGCGATTTTTATCTATGGGTTTATGTGAAAGACAGGGTGTATGTGCTTCACATGCCCAAAACAATTGAAGAACTCGAAGTACGCATGTGTAATGCGCTTGCGTCGGTGACTGAACAAATGCTTCAGAATGTATGAAATGGACTATTGTCCGTGTGACCAAGGGAAGTCACATAGAACATTTATGACGTATGTATACAAAATTTTGAAGTTCCATCTACATTCTGTGTTAATCTTATCATAAATTATTTTCCATTAAACAGTTATAGCCGTTTGTAATCGCTATATTCATTTTGACTTACCCTGTATATTTTTTATGAAACCTTCAGTGGTGTTAAATCAAAGGTGCCAAGTCCCCTTAAACAATATAACATTGCTAAAACGAACTTCAAACAATTTTAAATCCATAGACAATGTATAAGAGAAAAGATTGGCAAAAAGACAAAAAAAAGAAAAAGCTGAAACTACGCGCAACGCAAAGGCAAATTGTTGAAATAAAATGTTAGAATTTTGATGGTAAAATCATTATAATAAGAGTATGCATGCTTTAGTACTGAATTATTAACATGCATAAGTAAAACTTTTATTTGGTTAAATGATGTAGCAAATACATATACAACCAAAAAGACAAAAAAGCTGAAAAGTTAAAATCTATAAAAAGCTGAAAAATCTCATCGCTTTAAGAACTTTACTTTATATCCCTGTAAAAACTATAATTCCTGCACGCATAAATATAAATAATTCATGCGAGAATGACCAATAACGAGCCTACCCAATTTTATCTTACTTAATGTAGACTTCAGACGCTAATGAACGTTAAATAGTTCGAGTCCATAACCCATTGATAGGAATTATTCTTTGTGTCTCTGTAAAACAACTGTAAGTCCTATTAAATCTCATTAAAATCTATACAGTTCGCGTAAAGGTAACTTATAACATACCTACCTTAGCTCTATCGAAATAATCGTTTAAGCGCTATCGTGTTTACTCACAAGCACATTAATTATCTAAAAAAATAACAAAAATGAATCCAGGAACTCTCTAAAATTATAAATACGCCAAAATCTCATAGTCTGATTATTTCGCGATCAGGATGCATTATTCATACAGTATATGTTCGAAAAATTTAAAATAATGAAATTGGCGGAAGCATGTTACACAGTAAAATTTCGAAACAAATAAAAAATAAATTAATTAAGGGGGCTTTCATAATACTGTTTCCCAAAAGAGTTTACACAACTAAAGAAGTTAATGATTGTTGGAGAGTTGCCAGTGTTAAAGGAAAAAAAAAAAAAAAAAAACATCAAACTTTAAAATATTTAAGTTAAATAATTTTTATTACGAACGAAACGGGCGGCATGTGGAAGAAATACGTATATTTCAAACCAGTATGTTGTGCTCACCAAAACGCTTTCTTCTATAGCAGGCTTGTCCAACCCGAATTACTTGGTGGGCCGCACTATGTATATGTATGCATGTATGTGTTTATATATGTCTGTGAGTGCATGAATCATGTATGTATTTCTTTTTTTTTTTTTTTTTGAGAGAAAAGAGGGTGAAAATTTAGAGCAAAAAATACATTAATATTAAATTATTTTCATTTATCAGTACAACCGTCAAAAATTTATGACTATACATTAATAGCTATAATAAAAAGATTGAATAATGGATTTAATATATATATATATTTAAAAAAGTGTGTTGTTTGTTTATTTAGTAACCACTGAAAGGTATTTTAACTTCAAAATTTCAGATTGGATTTATTAATGGTTAACCAAAGTTCTCAGACCTTAAATATTGTTAATTTCCTCGCGGGCCAAAAAATACTACATGGTGGGTCGCGGGTTGGCTACCCCTGTTCTATATTAGGGCTTTCTCTATCATTCTACAGGATTCATATTCAAATACAGGGGGAAAATTCCCTGAACAATTTTAAAGAAGATATTAGCGACGTATTACAAACAACGCTCCTCTAGGGAGGAGAAAATATCCTTCCACGTACAATTTCCACAGTACAAATAATTGTAAAAAAAAAAAAAAGTAATTAGTAAATATATTTTAAATTTTTGTTAATGTTGACGCTGACGCTGACATATTTTATTCATATTTGAAAACTTATTTAATAAAGGAATACAAAACAAAGTTATCACTGCCTGCATTCTACACTTACGTGTGAGGAGTCGATCCAGGTTTTAATTTTTCAGGCCATTTTTATTGGCCTAACATCATGTTCATGCACTCACAAACATATATAAACACATACATGCATACACAACATCTTTCATCTTATCAGTTATTCTATATAAATGTTTATTATCGAATTAATAGTGTTTCATTGAACAAGTTATAGGTAATTATTAAAAATAATTTTCGAAACATTTAAAATGTTAATAAAAAGATCATTTTTATAAAAGTAATCTTTTAAAAAGGCTGTTTTTAAAGAACCCCATTTTTTTTTTTTTTTTTTTTTTTTTACCTGTATCAAGCCTTACAAGTTCAATATATTATATTTGTTAGTTATGTTTAATATTTGTTGTTAAATGCTTAGAATTTTAGGCGTTTATTTTTCTTTTCTTCTTCTTTTTTTTTTTTTTTTAACATCATGATTTACAAATATAAAAATGACTTGCATTTGTGCTCATTTATTCTCATCTTTCTTTTTTCAAAACTGTTCCGTTTAAAAGAGATATTGCAGATAGAATTTAAAGGAAAGGAATTTCTCTTACATTGACGTTGAAAAACAATTCCATAACATCAAACTGGCATATACACCCCTGCTCAAAAGTTTTGCAAGATTTGCAAACGATCAATTTTCTTCAATTTAAAAACTTATCTCTCGAAGAAATGTTTTTGAGCATTGGGCATTTAAAGAACTGGGTCTTCCTCATGTTTTTTCAGTGAAGATTGATTTAAGAGAACATTTAGGGGGCTGGTAACAAATTGAGCAAAATCAATAATGTTTGTGATCACCCTGTATCGTTAAGTGAAGGAAATGATCTGTAACTTTAGGATATTTTAATATAGACTCATTACAATTTGTGGATGAATTTGTGTGACGATAGCATGTTAAATAATGGATATATAAGCATTTGTTTTAAATCTCCAAATAAAATCAGCAGTTTCTTTTTTCTTTATAATATACAGAGTTTCAAACGAAAGTTACTCCACTTTGAATAGTTATAGATAATAAATGTAAAAATAACAAATAATTTTTAAAAGAAAATCAAATGTGTACCCTTTGAGATATTGGAGGTCAAAGGTCAAAAGGTTTAACCTTAAAGTGAAAAAATTTAAAAATATATACTTGTGATGTATCATTTGAAAACCTGTATTTATAAGCTTTCTAATGATACTAATCTTTAAGTTAATTAGGAAATAAAATAAGGGTACATTTGTAGAAGAAGAATTTCGGAAATTTGCATTTTTTACCCATTTTTGAAGCACTTTATATCAAAAACTAAAAGAGATAGGGATTAATTACTGATATACATTCATTTCTCAATAGGACAAATAAATGAGCCCAATTTCATAAAAATCTGAGGGGGTTCAGGTTAAAAATGCTGTTTTTTTGTGTGTGTGTGTTGATTTGACATGGAATGACTAACAGTTTTAAATACGAATTTTCTACGGACAACTATTTTTGAATTATGTGAGATACAACATCCATTTCGTAAATCGGGCTCCTTTACGTAAGTAAAAGCACCCCCCCCCCCCCTTTAACTGCTTAGTTGAAATTTGGATAAGGAGAAAATTCATTTCAAAAAGAAAACGAGTAGTTAAAATTGCTTTCACAGTTTAAAAAAAAAAAATTACTTGTTTTCGCTTATCATTTTAATTTTACACTTCCGCATTTAAAAAAAAAAAAAAAAAAAAAAATTATAACGTTCCATCATAATCTATAAATAAATCAATTTTATGGCAAGGCGTGTTTAGAACAAAAGGATAAGAGAAAATTTATTAAAACATTCCTGCGAAAATATGTTTATCATTACAGTTACGGATAAGACTTAATTAGAAAAGAAAAAAAAAAAATCTCTTAAATTAAATAAGCAGTCTACGACATAAATAAAAATAGCTAACTTCTCAGCAAACTAAATTAAAAGAAAAGAGAATTTTCTAACTATAACACGGAAGTATATATATTTTATTTTCTTCATTAAAAGTATTAAAAATAATATTTAATCAACTGAAAAATTACATTTCCGTCAGTTCTTTTCATCCGACTTTAATTAACGAAGATGAACAATTTTAATGAGTTAAGCACCAACGTATGAAATTATGCTTCTTTAGAAGCATCAGGTACACTTCGTCTAATTATGTCTCGCAATTATCCTGCACGCACGTACGCAAAAATTTATTTCAAAAGGAGTAGAAGCAATTTTTTTTTTTTTTTTTTGAGACATTTGTATAGAAAATGAATGAATACGTTTGCTAATTATAAAATAATAAACTTGTTATGTTTCTGCGACACTGAAAGAAAAATAAGATATTTCCTTCTCATATAAATGTCAGTTTCAAAACATTAATTCCATAGGAATAAGCGCGAAGATTTCGCCTAATTATCCATCAATGAAATTTTTAACTATAACTATATTACGTTAATACCAAAAGATTATAATAAATTAGGCATTATACACGACTATAACAAATGTAAAGCAACAGCGGACTTTCAAAATGGCAAAATTGGACTAAAAGTTCAATATTTCAGTTTCAGGGGTGAAACTACCTAACATGCAGAAACCCTGAAAACTGTCACTTGCACGCAGATAGTGGAGACTTATCAATGATATATCATACACGGCTACCTAAAATAAGGGATATTTGCAGAATTCTTAATACATTATAAGGCAAATTAAACATTCAAAATGAAAAAAATCTATAAAAACAAAGCAATTTAACATGAAATAGAGACAACAAAATTTTCAAAAAACCCGTATTCAAGGGTAGTCCCTAAAAAGTCTCACCCCTGAGTTTTACTAAAATGAGGAGTAAACATTCAAACCGTGTTTTCTCCAAAACTTAAAAAAGAAGAAAAAAAAAATAAATTGAGTCAGTGATAGTTCTTTGAACTTAACATAAATAATTATAAGATAAAAAACTTTTTATAAACCATGTTTTTAAATTTTCTGTTGAATTATAGCTGTAGAAATACATTAGCACTTTATCAATGCGTATAAAATTTTTAAAGTGATAATGACGCCAATTTTTGCGAGATGCATAATTTAACTTTTTACAATTTTTTAATGTTCACGTTTAATTAAATGTATTTATTTTTATGTCGAAAGAAAATAACCTCGTAATTTTTTTTTTTTTTGGCAACAATTAAATTATAGCTAATATTTTAATGGCTATTTTTATAGCTATTAGGAGGGTATTATTTTCCTATTTTAATTAATTAAAAGAAAACTAATCAAAAATTCGAAAATCGGACTTCGAAGTAATGTTGTCACCAGGTTCTGAGTTATTCTGAAAGTTTCAAATGTCTAGCTAGTAGGGAAGTTAGTTAAAAATCGATTGCAAGATTTGTACCGGACAAACAAACAAAAATCGAAGTTAATAAAAACATGATAAAATAGTATGTCTACGAGTCTACGTATCTTCCTAGATATAAATACATATTTTCCTAGTATCTAGTAATACATCTAAACAAACGATAATTATAGGTTTTAAGTTTAGTTATTTTTTTTTTTTTTTTTAATTATTTATTAGTTTTTGTGTTGTCTGAAAAATTGTATCCGAAAGAGAAAACACGGTTTAAATGCTTGCTCAAATATGAAACTGCAAAACAGTAGCAATGTGTGGCAAAAAGAATTTTCAATTCCCATCATTCTGTACTGAGTTATAAGCGTTTCTTTCTGCAAAGCAATATTTAATCTATTGTTTGAAGAA
Organism: Salticus scenicus; assembly: GCA_963930645.1. Taxonomy (NCBI): domain Eukaryota; kingdom Metazoa; phylum Arthropoda; class Arachnida; order Araneae; family Salticidae; genus Salticus; species Salticus scenicus. The sequence goes on along the minus strand of OZ005650.1, from coordinate 64,722,706 downwards.
ATTTTTTAAAACGCCATTTTCTCAAAAACTATTTTTTACGTGGTTGCGTCAAATTTAAAATGCCCCATACGGTTTATTTTTTGTTGAATCTTCACGAAACTTCATTTAAAGGTTTTCTATATATCTTAGCACAAAACGTATTTACAACCTTTTTTAGATTTTTAAAACTTCGAAATTTTTTCGAAAGTGAAAAAAAAAAAAAAAAAAAAAAAAAAATTCCCTCCTCATAATTATGATTATAAATATCAAACTTTTTGTACATTCGAACAGCACTAGAAAACTACACGGTATATAGAATTTAAGCAAGTTGTTTGAAATAGAGCATAGCATGTTAAAAAATAACGACAAAGAGTTACATCGTGTTTAAAAGAAGAAAAAAAACGTGCCTATGCTAAAATTTTGAATGTCTTACACTTAAACAATATTGGAAAAACTATATACTCTAATTTCATCTTTTTAAAGTTTGTATAGGTAACATAATATTTTCACCACAAAAAATATAACCATCGGCTGACAGCGATAAAACATAATACTATAAAACATGAAATAAAATCACGGAGAAAAGCATGAATATTTCCAAGAACTCGAAGCCAGAGTAAAAGATGCACGCATTAAAGAAATCGAACAATATATTATTCTCAAAAAAAGTTTCTCTGAAAGTAAAAGTATTTTATATAGGTGTCTTTTAAAAATCAAATATAAAAAGAAACCTTTTACTCCATTCACTTTTATGATTGACTTTATCGATCCAATAAATTTATATTGCAAAGAAAGATTCGCAGAACGTAGATGAGCTTTTACATATCAGGCTAAGTAACTGTCAGCGATACGTTACAGACAGCACAGTTCAATAAACTTATGTATGTGCATTACAACAAGTAGTTCCGGAAACAAATCAAAAAGGGGAAAAAGCAACTGAAAAGAAAGGAAGCGATTAGTCTTTTCCACCGCAATGTCTATTTGGAATAGATTTATAACTCCTCATTCGGATTGCAATAGAATACTATACAAACACATCGAAGAAAAAGCAATAAATAGCTTAAAGGGAAAAAATACTATTTTTAAATTTTTGATATATAGATACCCCCTAAACTAAGACAAGCGGGAAGACAAAAGAAAATTTGTCTTCTACACACACACACACACATATATATATATATATATATATATATATATATTAATTTTTCTAGAACTTCTGTTCTATGAAAAGGCTGGGGAAGGCCAAAAAAAAAAAAAAAAAAAAAAAAAAAAATAGACAAAATAATAATAAAATAAATATTGTTGGACATCAAAATATATATTTAAAAAAATCTGGAGTGACTCCACTCGACTTTCTTCTGAATATTAATTTCTTTAAACAAACGTTAATTACTTAACACGCTGAGTGCCATGTCAGCCATCGGTGGATGAACTTTCCGTTTAGGCTACGTCAACTACCGGTGGCTGACAGTGTAAAATATTTTATGAAGCCTAGTCAACCACCAGTGGCTGACAAGAGTAAAATATGATATGAAACTAAAAAAAATCTGGAGTGACACCACTGGACTTTCCGAACATTGAGTAATTAACAGTTTTGTAGATAAAGTAAAGAAAGAGGAGTTGTTAAACAAACAAAAGAGAGAAAACCATAATAGAGTGTGAGTATTTTTCTCCATATATTACACGATGTTTTATTTAACGCTACTGAACTTTGAGCCCATAAGATCATACTGATAAAGAATTTTTTGTTGTGTTCCTGTAAAAACCTATAAATGCTAGATTAACCAAAATGCTTATAGTTAGAGCAAGTTATTTATAATATTCATATAAATTTTCAGCTCAATTGAATAAGGCGTTTAGACGCTATCGCACTTTTAAAATTTTGGTCCCATAGGCCATAATGATAAAGAATTTTCTTTGTATCCCTGTAAAAAAAAGTAAGTGCTAAATTCACCAAAATCTATACAGTGGGTGCAACTGTGACCTATAACATGTGTGCAAATTTTTTGCTCAGATTAATTTAGACGAGATTTAAGACTCTATCGGACTTTTACAAATTTGGCCCCATAGGCCATAATGATAAATAATTTTTCCTGGTGTTCCTGTAAAAAAAACTTAAGTGCTAGATTCACCAAAATCTATAGGGTTCGTACTATGGTGACTTACAATATACGTACCAACTTTCAGCTTATTCGAACAAAGCGTTTAGACGCTAGCGTGTTCACTCACAGACATGCACACATACATACACACACACATACATATATCATCGTAAAAATAGCGGAAACTGACTCAAGGGACCTCAAAACGTATAGAAACATCAAAATCTCAAATTCGGATTTTTGACATGATTACAAACAATAGTTTCCTCACTATAGTGTTTGGAAAGTAAAAATTATATTGTTTATTACTGAAAAATTTACTTCGAAATTACTGAAATGTACTTAATTTTTATTTATTACAGGATATCATTAAGGAATTTTAATGGATTTTATTGAAACACGGTAAACATAACGCGCTTTCTAAGAAACGCGCGTGGCTTGATGGGGATTTCCTTAAGAATTCGCGTGGCGCTCAACGTGTTAAGGAAATAGAAGTCGTAAAATAAACAAAAGAGAAAATGACAATAGGGTGTTTCAGTATTTTCCCCCATACAGTATGCTGTTTAATTTAACGCTATCGCATTTCAAATATTTTGAGCCCATAGTTCATAATGATAAAGAATTTTTCGTTGTGCTCCTGTAAAAAATCTGTAAGTGATAGATTCACCAAAATCTATACAATTCGTGCGAAGGTAACCATATAACATGTATATAATTTTTCAGCTCAATCGAATGAGGCATTTAGACGCTATCGCACGATAAGGAATTTTCTTATTGTGTCCCTGTAAAAAAATTATAAGTGCTAGATTCACCAAAATCAACAACAAAAATGAACTCAGCGAACTGCAAAACGTATAGGTAAACCAAAATATCAAAGTCGAACATTTGTCATAATTGCAATATTTTTCTTACATATGTAGGTTCAGTAAGCAAAAAATACAAATATTGTTTCCAAAATAGAGTCCCAAACCATGCAATGTCAGCATTGAATTTCGGAAAATTTGAAAATATTTTTACATTTCTTATATTGATATAGTTAAAAAGTACTGGATTGATAAAAATTTTCGACTTAGTTTGTGATGGATTTAATCATTTTGTAAGGACTTGGACACCCCTATGGCAGAAATTTTTTATGCTTTCTGCGATAAGTCTTGTTCGTACAAACCTTTACTGCAAGACAATATTGACATATTTTCTTATTTACACATAATATGTACATGTAACTATAAAGGCATCAATATTTTTAGTAGACTGTTGAAAAATTCTTAAATACAAGACACGAGTTTCTATTTTCTACTGAAATTTGGAAATAGCTTTCATTTTTATGGGCAAATATTTCTGCAAGTGACTATTTCTTTCTCCGACAATGTCGCTGTGTCGCCTAAATTCTGCCACAGGGTTGGACACGATTTTACCTTTTTCAGAAAATGCTTGCCTGTGTGTTGACATTTTTCTGACCACTCTAAATGAAGAACAATACACAGATTTTAATAATAGTTTATATTTAGTTTAAATAAATTTTCTATCAACTTTTAGTGTGTATCGCTTAACAGGTGGCGCTATCGTGTTGCTTTTTAGAAATAACAGCATAGGACAAAAAATTTCGAATAAATGTACAAAATGAGGAAAATTTTTTAACCAATCGTTGAAATTAAAAAAGGAAATTAAAAATAAATAATAAATAAAATTTGAAAATTAAAAAATATATTGTACTTATCATAATAATGATCAATACCGATAAAATTTTTTGTATATGTAGGAACATACCCCCTTCCCCCTTACATTAGAAAGTGTTAATTTTCAATATGAATATTTTTCAAAAGAAACTGAACTTCTTGCATTAATTTTCACAGATTTAAGATTTTTGAAGTTCACTATCATAAAATTCTAGTGTAAATCTTCCCGAAAATCGGAAAAATTTGGCAGCTATGCTTATAACCCATATTTTACTGGGATTATGTGCACTATATTAGTTCATTAACGTAGTTAAACGTTATCTTTTAACAAAAGCTTTAAATATTACTACATTTTAATAAACCCTTTTGTAAAAGATGAAATAGAAAATCCAAACAACAATATATATTCATTTGCTTAAAAATTTAATTAAGCAAACACACTACATGGATCCAAAAATTGATTACCCTACATCTTGTAAAAAGTACGACAAACATTTTTTGTATTTTACTGCTAATAATTGAATGGTGCCCAATCAGTAACTTATTCTTCCCTCACCCCTATACACTCAATAAATAAATAATAAAATAAATGAATAAAAATAAAAAAAAATCGATATAAAGACCAAACTGTTTTAATCCTTTACAAATGTTTATAAGAAGGGAAAATGCACCTAAACATAAACATCAAAATAATAATAATAATGTGAATTTTACAATACTGTTTTATATATTTAATATATAAAAATCTGCCCTTATCAAATTTCAAATAATTTGATGCGAAAGGATTTATTTCACTTAGAAGGACGTAATAAAACTTTTTTTTTTCTATGTTACTGTCTTACAATTGTGATAATTTGCAAAATAAATATGTATTTAAATATATCAAAAGTTATTTAAATTTTAAAAAATGAAATGATTTTTTTTTTTTTTTTTGTTAATTTTAAAATGTTTACTGCTAAGTAATTTGTATCCCACGATTTTACATAGTTTAACGCAACATTATAATCATATTTGGATTCACTGGAGTTTGTGTATTCACTGACAAGCTAACTTTTAAAAAATTCTTTTATATTTAAACACAATAAATAATATTATAGTTTTAAAAAAATTAAAGAACACGCTTTTATAGAAATGTGAACTAAAAAACACAAAATATCTATCTTAGTATTAAAATGCAGGGTAAGAGAAAAATCGTGTGAGTGACACACCTACATACATTTAAATCTTTAATTAAAATAATTTAGAATTAAACAAAAACCATTTTTAAAAAATCCCCCCTGACTGGGATCGAACGCTAGACCTTTAGGTTCGTAGCGCGGAGCTATACCTCAACGCCACGGTGTTCACGTAGGGAAAGTCTTTTTTTTACAATATAGATTTTTTGTTTGCTCCCAGAGCTGTTACAAACATGCAAATATACATACAGGTGAAGCTAATAAGAGCGTGTTAAAAAAAAAAAAAAAAAAAAAGAGCTTTTAACAAACTGACGTCACATTACACAGCAAAACTGCATTTCTGTTAATCAGCTTGCTTGAAATATTTTGCAATGATTGCAATTAAATGACGTTATTTTATATTATCATTTGCATAAAATAGTAATATAAAATCAAAATGACCTAATATTTTTCCATTTATATAGATCTATATAGCGATCAAGTTCGCTAATTAAAAAAAGAAGCATATGACATCAATTAAAAAAAAAAAATTAATGTAAAAAACAAAGTGATTAAGCGCATTAATCACTGTGATATTTTCCAGCGATGATTTTTTTCTATTAAAATATATCACATATAAGATTAGTTAAGAGACTGAAATATTGTGATAAGAAGAAAAACAAAATGACGTAACTTTATTGATAAATAACAACTGATGATGAATCCATTGTAACCGACGGATAAAGGGTTAACAGCGAACGGGAATTTTCATGAAAATGAGGGTAAGTCCAATCGAATTTCCGTCCCAAAAAACAAAAACGTCCCCTTAAACTTTCATTAAAATAGTTATAGTATCTATTTCCGAATAAACCTAATCTCTGCCATATTTTGAACCGACGGATAAAGGGTTAACAGCGAACGCAAATTTATTTGAAGATAAGGGTGAAAACAATGGATTTTTCACTCCAAAAATCCTCAATCTTAAACTTATATATATATTTCTAAGTAAACTTAATTTCTGCATATGTTGGAAACGGCTTTTGAAGGGTTAACAGTGAGCACAAATTTTCCTGAAGATGAGGTTAAATGAAATCAATTTTTCATTTTCCGAATACGGAAACGTAATTTGAAAAAATAATGAATAATTCTTTTAAAAAATTTCCCCATACAATAACATGGGCTTTATCTACAGGAGACTATAGGTAGTCCCCTCAAATAATACGTGTACGTAGATGAAAAACTGGTGAACTTTACAAAATTTTTAACAGAGATTTGAAAACGCGTTTATTTTATTTTTATTTTTTATTTGAAGAGCTTAAAAATAAAACTAAAAACTGAAATCATGACTAAATGATTTTCATAATGAAAACGAAAGTAAGTCCCTAAAAATGCATAATCGAGAATGGATAGCTCCTGCCAACTTTTGGGGGTTATTTCGAGCTTCAATATTTGGCACACGGGAGGATTATGACAAACACCGGGAATTTAAGAAAGGACCGGGCCTTTGGTGAAAAGAGTTAATGTCTCATTGCCAGGCAAATGGGGAGAAAGCTCAAAAAACGGAAGATCTGGGCCCTTATCTAATGTCAGAAATAGATCTGCTTCATATTTCTATAAAGATTGGAGAAAAATACTTTCTGTTTACACACAAAGTGTCTGCAAGAACTGTGTAACTTAAAATTGTTACCGATAGTCATATTATTTGAGATTGATATACGGTATGCGATATCGGACAACAACAGGCTCAAAAAAAAAAAAAAAAAAAACTTCAAGGAAAATGGGGGTGGGGGTAACTTTTGTTTGTTTATTTATTTTTTAAAGCAAATCTGGAAATTCTCCAGAAGTCTTACATCTAGTGACTAAAGTTAGTTATTAAATTTAATGCGAGAAGTGTGTAACACCAGATTATTATTATTATTATTTTTTTTTTTTTTTTTTTGACAATGAGCTTGTGAAACTTCATATGCAAAACGGTGATCAATTGGTTTAAATTCGATCATTTTTAAAAATATTTTAACGTTATTGCAATGACAGGGAAGAAAATATTTCGATTCCCTCTTATCGATATAACTGAAAGCATTCAAGCTTTTACTTTACTTAACTTGGTATATTGCTTATGTGTTTGTGTAAAAACTAAGAATTCAATTTTAATATTCCAATTTTAATATTTAATCCAAGTGAGTCGAAATTTTGTATATTTCTATAACACCGAACACAATCAGGGTTGTTTGCGTTCCGTTTTTTTTTTTTTTTTTTTTTTTTTAATTTCCCACCAGTAATTATGATTTGTATTTTAGCTTATATTTAAATGTTAAACTTTACTAGAAAACTACCAATAATATCACTATTAATAAATTCTGGTAGCAATTTCCGGGGACACAAACACCCCTGCACAATGCATCCTCAAGTAGTAACAAACTTAGGGGTGGAGGGGTTCGGTGGACCTGACCCACCCCAATTTCAGAGGAAAATTTGTTTTCGGATTTTAGCCCCGTCCGAATGAGCGGAAATTTTCATACATGTATAATTCCGGCGATAATACATGCTTCAGCAAAAACGGACTAGTGTGTATGTGGTAGAGGAGGGTGGGGACTGAGGCTGAGGGCCTGGGTACCCAACCAGGTCAAAATTTGTTTTTGATTTTAACCCACTTCTGATCATCCACTTGAGCTGGGGTTTTGTATACAGAAAGAAATTCTTTCTTGATATTAAAAAGAGTAAATATATACAGATGATACATTTATAATTTTTCTAGCTTAAGTCATTTATTGAAACGAATGGATATTTTCTGAATTTCCAGAAATTATTTCAGAAAGAGTACATTTGAAATTTTATTAACAAGAAGAGGTCCCGACATTGAAAATTCAGATCGAGATGAAATTGCACAGTATTGTAAGTATACTATGTAGGTAACAACATATTAAAGCAGTAGTGTGCGCACTAGCTATACAATCTTGAGAAAAACCTTTAAAGTTTAAATAATTGCTGAAGTTTATTAGGCAATGTCAAAGCTCCAGTGGCGTAGTTGGTAACGTAAGCGGCTGCAACGCAGAAGTCCAGAGTTCGATGCTACCTATGGTATTATTTATTTATTTATTTATTATTATTTTTTATTTTTTAATTAAACATTTTATTACTTTCTTCTATATGTAATATAGAGAAAGTATTGGATTCGCGAAAATTTTCGAAGTCCACTTTTTGATGGATTTACATGTTTTGGGATATGGAGAACACGAATTAATAGTTTTTAAAAAATGTCTGTCTGTCTGTCTGTCTGTCTGTCTGTATCATTTTTTTGTGGACGCTGTATCTCACGAACCAATGAATGAAATTTAACCAAACTTGGTATTTAGTTGCACCCTGACATAAACTGGTGCTAATTAGATTTTGGGATCAATCGCTCAATAGGTGGCGTTGTGATCGCATTTTATGCAAATTTTTAACATGGCAGCATAGGACAAAATTCCGTATAAATGGGCATTAAGAGAGTTATTTTACACTTGCGATTGTAAAATTAATATGAATTATTGATAATAGTAGTAGTTAGCTAGGAAAAAAATTTTGTGCATGGGGGGGCATCGGTCCCCCCCCGGGGGGGAAAATCCCCCCCCGGGGAAGTAAATTTTCAAGATGGGTATCTTTCGAAAGGTCTCGTTGATAATAGTAATATTTAACTTGGAAAAAATTTTTGTGCATGTGGGGGCATCGGTTGCCCCCCCACCGGGGGGGGAGGAAGTTCCCACCCGGGGGGGCAAAGTTTCAAGATGGGTATCTTTCGAAAGATCTCGTCAATACCTTTAAAACGAATGGTTGAACGATAAATCTGTGATAATTTAAACCATAGTTATCGATTTTTTTAACTTTTAACAAAAAAAAACAGAAAAATATCGCTTTTTTTTTTTTTTTTTTTTTTTTTTTTAACGAAATTTAACCAAACTTGGTATTTAGTTGGTCCCCGACATATAGTGGTGCTGATTATGTTTCGGGATCAATAGCTCAACAGGTGGCGCTGTGATAGCATTTTATCTAAATTTTTAACATGGCAGCATAGGACAAAAATTCGTATAAATGTGCATAATTAGAGTTGTTTTAAACTTGTGATTGTAAAATTAATATGAATTATTGATAATAGTAGTATGTAACTAAGGAAAAAAAATTTTGCATGGGGGGGCATCGCTCCCCCCCTGGGGGGGAAGTACCCCCCCGGGGGGGATAAATTTTCAAGATGGGTATCTTTCGAAAGGTCTCGTCAATACCTTTAAAACGAATGGTTGAACTATAAATCTGTGATAATTTAAAACAAAGTTATCGATTTTTTTTCACTTTTAACAAAAAAAAAAAAAAAAAAAAAAAACTTAGAAAAAAAAATGGTACTTTTTTTTTTTAAATATTGTTACTGATTGAATATGTATAGGTAAATATAGAAGAAAGTCTTGTGGTGGCCACAACATACTAGTTTTTTACTTTCTTTTATAAGTAAATTTAAAAACTTAATAATTATTATTTAATTTTTGCCAGTTAAAAAAGTATGAAGGTTTTATAATTATATTGTTCTATTTATAATATTTATAACGTTCTATTGTTTAAAAAAAAAAAGCTTCGCTTTAAATAAAATAAAAATACAGGGAAGCTTTTTTTTACTTTTTACTTTCTTCTATATGTAATATAGAGAAAGTATTGGATTCGCGAAAATTTTCGAAGTCCACTTTTTGATGGATTTACATGTTTTGGGATATGGAGAACACGAATTAATAGTTTTTAGAAAATGTCTGTCTGTCTGTCTGTATCATTTTTTTGTGGACGCTGTATCTCACGAACCAATGAATGAAATTTAACCAAACTTGGTATTTAGTTGCACCCTGACATAAACTGGTGCTGATTAGATTTTGGGATCAATCGCTCAATAGGTGGCGTTGTGATCGACTTTTATGCAAATTTTTAACATGGCAGCATAGGACAAATTTCCGTATAAATGAGCATAAAGAGAGTTATTTTACACTTGCGATTGTAAAATTAATATGAGTTATTGATAATAGTAGTAGTTAGCTAGGAAAAAAATTTTGTGCATGTGGGGGCATCGGTTGCCCCCCCCACCGGGGGGGGGGAAGTTCCCACCCGGGGGGGGGGCAAAATTTCAAGATGGGTATCTTTCGAAAGATCTCGTCAATACCTTTAAAACGAATGGTTGAACGATAATTCTGTGATAATTTAAACCAAAGTTATCGATTTTTTTTACTTTTAACAAAAAAAAACTTAGAAAAATATCGCAATTTTTTTTTTTTTTTTTTTTTTTTTTTTTTTTAACGAAATTTAACCAAACTTGGTATTTAGTTGGTCCCCGACATAAACTGGTGCTGATTATGTTTGGGGATCAATAGCTCAACAGGTGGCGCTGTGATAGCATTTTATCTAAATTTTTAACATGGCAGCATAGGACAAAAATTCGTATAAATGTGCATAATTAGAGTTGTTTTAAACTTGTGATTGTAAAATTAATATGAATTATTGATAATAGTAGTATGTAACTAGGAAAAAAATTTCTGCATGGGGGGGCATCGCTTCCCCCCCTGGGGGGAAGTACCCCCCCCGGGGGGGATAAATTTTCAAGATGGGTATCTTTCGAAAGGTCTCGTCAATACCTTTAAAACGAATGGTTGAACTATAAATCTGTGATAATTTAAAACAAAGTTATCGATTTTTTTCACTTTTAACAAAAAAAAAAAAAAAAAACTTAGAAAAAAAAAAATCGTACTTTTTTTTTTTTTTTTTTTTTTTAATATTGTTACTGATTGAATATGTATAGGTAAATATAGAAGAAAGTCTTGTGGTGGCCACAACATACTAGTTTCTATATGTAATATAGAGAAAGTATTGGATTCGCGAAAATTTTCGACCTCCGTTTTTTGACGGATCTACACGTTTTGGGATGTCCTGAACACGATTTGATAGTTTTTAGAAAATGTCTGTCTGTCTGTCTGTCTGTGTGTCTGTATCATTTTTTTGTGGACGCTGTATCTCACGAACCCATGAATGATATTTAACCAAACTTGGTATTTAGTTGCACCCTGACATGAACTGGTGCCCATTAGATTTGGGGATCAATAGCTCAACAGGTGGCGCTGTGATCGCATTTTATGCAAATTTTTAACATGGCAGCATAGGACAAAATTCCGTATAAATGGGCATAATGAGAGTTATTTTAAACTTGTGATTGTAAAATTAATATGAATTATTGATAATAGTAGTAGTTAACTAGGAAAAAAAATTTGTGCATGGGGGGGCATCGGTTCCCCCCCTGGGGGGTAAGTACCCCCCCGGGAGGGTTAAATTTTGAAGATGGGTATCATTCGAAAGATCTCGTCAATACCTTTAAAACGAATGGTTGAACCATAAATCTGTGATAATTTAAAACAAAGTTATCGATTTTTTTTACTTTTAACAAAAAAAAAAAAAAAAAAAAATCGTATTTTTTTTTTTTTTTTAACGAAATTATACCAAACTTGGTATTTAGTTGGTCCCCGACATAAACTGGTGCTGATTATATTTGGGGATCAATAGCTCAACAGGAGGCGCTGTGATAGCATTTTATCTAAATTTTTAACATGGCAGTATTGGACAAAAATTCGTATAAATGTGCATAATAAGAGTTATTTTACACTTGTGATTGTAAAATTAATATGAATTATTGATAATAATAGTACGTAACTAGGAAAAAAATTTAGTGCATGGGGGGCATCGCTTCCCCCCCTGGGGGGGAAGTACCCCCCCGAGGGGGGTAAATCTTGAAGATGGGTATCATTCGAAAGATCTCGTCAATACCTTTAAAACGAATGGTTGAACTATAAATCTGTGATAATTTAAAACAAAGTTATCGATTTTTTTTACTTTTAACCAAAAAAAAAAAAAAAAACTTGGAAAAAAAATTCGATTTTTTTAATATTGTTAGTGATTGAATATGTATTAATTTTTACAAAAAAAAAAAATAAATAAATAAATAAATAAATAAATAAATAATTTTTTTTTTTTTTTTTTTTTTTTTTTTTTAAATATTGTTACTGATTGAATATGTATAGCAAAATATAGAAGAAAGTCTTGTGGTGGCCACAACATACTAGTTTTTTTTTATGATATATATATATTTTTTTTTTTTTTTACTTTATTTTGTAATCAAAACAAAGCTGACATTTAGTTTTAAGGTTACCTATAGAAAATTACAAATATTACAAATAGAAAAAAATAAAACTATATAACCTAAATATTTTTTTATTCACAAAAATTCAATAGCAATTATTATTTATTAAATTTTCAAATTTGGGGTTCAATTATTCAAAAGTTTATATCTCACAATCATCCATCTTTACAATATTTCATCGGTAGTGTTAATAACAAAAAAATAAATAAATAAATAAACCCTAAATAATAAATAAAGAAAAAGCAGACAAAAGGGAATAATTAAAATATAGTGCGAAGTGTAAAACAGTTAGCTGATGTAATTAAATCTTCGTTTGAGCCTTCTGCTTCCGTTTTAAGATGCATATTTTACGTAATCGCTTTTAACTTGTTAATATTACAGAGTAGCTAAAATTTTATTTCGTGCACAGAAAGATAAAAACAAGCAATGGTAGAAGAAAACAGTTTGTTGATCAATATTTAAGATCTAGATTTAAAGATGCTATCGTAGATTAAAATCCAAATGAATGAAAGAATGTTGATTCCTAGTTAATAACGAAGTTATTAATTAAAAACGTCGAGTTACTAAAAGGTACTCTATTTGCCATCTTGCAAACACTTTCACTTATGACTTTTTTTTTTTTTTTTTTTTTTCTGTCATAACTCCATTTTCAACAGGGAAATTAAAATGTAATGAATGGTGTAAAATAAATAAATAAATAAATAAATGCCAATGTTGCTATTGGTAATAAAGAAATTCATTGTCTACAAATAAATAAAAAGCGCCGTCTTAGATATTTTTAATGAAAAAATGTATTTAAGATTGCAAGTAATCGTCTGCAGATACTTTTATTCTACTTTTAGAAATATAAATTTATCACTGGCAATTTCTTATCGATCTTTTATTCAATCTATTTATAGATTTTTTCATAGGTCTTTTTCTTTTTCGTAAATAATCAAATAGTGTTTTTGCAAGTAAGTGTTTAATTTAATGATATTTTCAAAATGTACTTTTGTATTATACCAAAGTTTTCATTGAAATTATTAGAATAGTGAAAACATCTAAAATTAACCGAGAATTTGCTGAAATTCAATCAGATGAAATGAGTATTAGTTTATATTTTATTTTATTAGAGCATCAGACGAAAAAAAAAGAAGATTTAGTAATGAATATTATGATTAAGTTAAACAACTATTGCTACAGCGTTTTAAGATAAACCCAGAAAGTTTCAAACTAAAATTTAAAAGAATCAATAATGTAGAACAGTAAAAAAAAAAAAAAAAAAAAACTAAGTATTTATTTAAACTTAACACATATTTAAACAGTTCGCTAAATGGGAACAGCTTTAGTATAGGGCCCATTTGTCGAAATTTAAGATTTAATGGTGCGATAGCCAAAGTTTTCATTTCCGCGATCATGTTAGTCATTTTAAGTCCAGCCCTGCATTAAAAAAATAACTGAATTATAAAATGCTGCAAATAATAATGAAATACTTACAATATTCACATAAATTATTTATTTTTAATGCGTCAGATTAAATCATATTAAAGAAAAAATGCATTTTTAAAAATCGCATCTTTACTGCTGCAACTGCCATTTAAAACCTTGCTGTATATATAGAGAGTGTATTACATTTTGTTTTAAATTAAGTAAAAAATAGGTTCTAAATTTATTTTAACAAGTAATTAAATTATATATTATAAATTTAAAGATAATAAATACAGTTTGAACCTCATTAACGTGAATTACTTTTAACATGAACTGTTTCCGCAACCCCCGTCAAAATGATTAGTTTAGTTATATGAAGATTAGATACTGATAGCATGAATACTGATAACATGAACAAATTTTTTTATCCCCCTTAAGATTCACGTTAATGAGGTTCGACTGTATAATTATTAAATTAAAAATACATTATTCTGCCTTTTTATCTATAATATGCATCTACAACATGAATTGCATGCAACATGTAACTGCATTTATAAAATATAATTAAAATTGAAGAATCATCCATAGTCGAAATGAGTATTTCACAATTTTTAACAATACTACTTTTTAATAAATGAAAGGAATAATAACAAAATGCCTGTAATTAGTTTTTCAAAAATATAATTCAATTTTTTCCCCCTCTGTATTTTATTTTTTGTGAACAAATTAACGAATGAATGCGCAAAAATGAAAATACAAGTAAGCAGAATAAAGGAAGGAAAGAAACTATTGTCAATTTTGTTCGCCATTAAATTCATTTTTTATATCTATTCTATTGTATTTTCCAAGAGAACGTCAAAGACATATACGGAATCGTACGCAATAATAAGAATGTACATATATTCATATAGAATCTCAAAAAACTCTTAATTATGAAATCATACAGATTTTGATTAAAAATCATTGATAATTCTTAATATTATTTAGATTTAACGTCAATTTTTAAAGCTAGTGCCAAACAGTATTCGATTATCCGAAAATTGTTTGGCTAGCTTCGTCACTTAATGGCCCTCTTTCACATGTTAAAGTTAATTAGACCAAGATCAACAATTTAATAAACGAAAAATAACGTAATAGAGTCGACTCGCGTTACAACGACCCCATCGGGACAATTGAATTTGGGTCGTTATATTAAATGGTCGCTATAACAAATAAATCGAAAATAATTTTTCAAATGATGCCTTTTCATTAAAATTGGTTTGATAATGGTTGCAAATGACATACTGCATGTAAAATATGAATTGTATTAGAATTTATAAGTGAAGTAAAATTTTAAAATTAAGGTCAATTAAAAATATTAACCAATGAGAAAGAAACATTATAATTTTCACAAATTTGAAGAAAATGGAAATAATGATTCCAATCACCATTTGAATTAATTATACAGTATATGTGTACCATAAAGTATATAAGTGGTATCATACAAATTTTAAATGAAAGAATAATTTTATTTTGATAAAATTTACATAATAAAAAAGAAAAGAAGGGGTATGAATTGTGTACAAAAATCAAATTCTCCTATCAGTTTATGAACAACTAATTAATTACATGTTTAATATTTCATGAAGAAAGCAACAATCGAGTTTTGATGTAATTTTGAAATTGGAAAGAAACATTTTTAAAACGAATGGTGTTTTCAAATTATTCATTTCCATAATTTTGATTTTCAAAAGTATCCGAAAGTTTGTTACCTATTTTCGCAGCTAATTTTCGATTGTAAGATTACTTTTTGGAATATAATTCATATTTTCATTATTTTCTACATTTAATACCCCTTTTGCCTTTCCACTGTCAATAATCTTTACGAGGAACATTCAATGAGCTTTCTTCACACACCCTGAATTTGAGAAAATCTGTTTGTTCGAATTGATTTCTGTGTTTTTTTTTTTTTTTTTGTAAATTTCTTACCAAACAACTTATGTGGTTCGGATTGCAATTAAAAGGCTAACCGCTAACATCAAACTGCGTATCATTTTCTTGCTGAAGTAAAATTCGTCGGATTCTATCACTCTTTTTTTTTTTTTTTTTTAAGTAAAGATCACATTTTATACTATAAATTGAAGGAAGTACAGTCGTTTACTGAGTCGTTATATAAAGAATGTTGTCTTTTCCCAGTCGTTATATCAAATATGAAATAACATTATCATAATTGGAAGTCCATCGGAACTTTTCAAAAGGTCGCTCTATATCGCGTTGGGTCGTTATAACACAACATCGTTATAACGCGAATCGACTGTATTTAAATATTACCCAAACACTTTTGTCACCTAGTTAGCATAGGTGGACTTTGCTTAGTTCTCCCACCATATATTTGTTTTCACAAAATTTCTACTGTGAAGCAAAGCAAGCAAATATTATTATAAGCCGTACTATACTAGTGTAAAAAGAAATGAGCATGACCCAGACTGAAATGCCTCGCCCACTAAGCTACTCTACCTCCGATTCAATACATTTACCTTATCCTACTGCTAGTTAAATTTAGTAGAGTTAGTTCCGTATTTTAACTGTCATGCAATTTCGTACTGTTTCCAATAAAATAATCCTCATAATTCATGTTACGCAAAATTTTGACCTATTCTTCCCTGTTAAGACTATCTTAAATTTTAAATACTATATGTAGTTTTTAAAATAGAAACATAGTTAATGATATTCATAAATAATATTCATCATAAATAATACTTTAAAACAGATCCGACATCTTCAGGCCCTGACTAACGGTAGGGCATACGGGGCAAATGCCCTGGGCCCCACTTCTGGAAGAGGCCCTCCTACAGGCGTATGCAGAAATTCTGCAACCTAAAGAACTCTTATGCCACTTCCAGGGGGACCCCCAGAATAGGCTTGCCCCGGGGCTCCAGGTAGTTTAAGTCGGGCCCTGGACATCTTTACGATGAAAATAATCTGTACGATGCAAGTTTATGCGAAATTCAGGAAAATCGTAAATATCGAATAATTTAAGCAGTTTTCAAATTAGAACGTTGAAAATAAAAAGGGTTCTTACTGCCAGTATAATAAGTCCTATTTTAAAACCGGTCCGATGTCCGACCACTTTAGGATCATTCGTTTTTGAGATACCGTCTACACAAATTAACTAATATACTAACAGACAAATAAACTGGCTAACCAACGGACGGATCCTACATCGATTTTATAATTTTCGAATTTCTTACACCTCAAAACGTGTAAAAACGTCAAGAAACTTTGGTTGAAAATTTTCACTAGCACGTAAGTTTCCCGTATACCAGTAGTATGATGGCGATATAAAAATTAAATTTTTCAAATGAAATGCCAAAATGGAAGTAACCACAATCAGTTTTTAAGAGTCAATTTTACATTTAAAAATATCTTTATTTAAACTCTCCTTTCTTTTCCTTTTGAAGGGAAGTTTGTTTTAGGTTTGAACATGACATTTCTAGCGAAGAAAAGCAAATAATGAGCAAACGCTGAGTGAATAAAGGAGAAAAAAAGTTTTTTTTTTTTTTTTCTTTGATACTATTAAATAATTTACGGCTAACCAAATATATTTACAAAAGTATAAAGAGAAAAAGAAAAGGGGGTACGTAGAAATAGCTTCTTCTGGAAAATTAAGAACTATGAATTTAACTTGGCGAAATTAATCAATGGTTTTCGTGCAGATAACTGCACATGATAAAAGATGAGTGCAGAAGCAGAATTAATGGTTCTGCAAGATACATGGAAAAAGCTCTCACTTGACAAATTATTATTACAGTAAAATAAACTTTTTCTACCGAGATTAAATATCCAAGACGAAAGAAAAGAACGGCACGCAACATTGCGTTCATTCGTGCTCGCAAAAACTCTGGAATAAATTATCTTTGAATGCTTAGATCAAGTTTTAAGTATGTTCTTCAATGTTATTTAAATCATACATATCTCTAGATATGCATGCATGTTACTTAAATTAATTGGTAAATCAGTTCTAGAAAATGCAAAGAATCCTATTTAATAACTTAATGTTTAACGAAGAGATCAGTTCTATTTACTGGGAAAAAAGTTTTTCTTTTTAGTTCTTCATCATATATAGGTATGGGAAATTTACGTATTCGTGAAAATTTTTGACCTGTTTTTTTTTTTACGTTTCTCAGGTGTGAGGAATCCGAAAATCGATAACGTGTCTGTCCAGTCAGTTTGTTAGTGTGTTAATTAGTTTGTTATTTCATTAATGTGCTAATTAGTTAGACGATATCTCTAGACGAATAAAATATTTACATGTGATAGAGCCAAGAACACTACTTATTTTCAATATTCTATTTTAAAAACTTTATAAGCAATGCGAAACTAGTTGGCATAGGTGGACTCTGCTGGAGTTCCCCATCATATTTATGTTCTCATAAATTTCTAGTGCGAGACATATTATAATCATGTTAAAAGAAATGAATTTGACCAAAGCTTTATACACTGACAGAATGAAATCCCCGCCTAATAGGAATATCCACCGTTTACTTCGATATATTTATCTTATTCTAATCTATTAATTTATTTTATCAGGGTCAATTCCGTTGTTTAGTTTTCATGCTACTATTTCCAATGCAATAATCCTCAAAATTCATATTTATATGAAAAATTTACAATTTCGCTATGTTGATAAAATCGTAAATTACGAATAATTTACGAAATTTTCCTATTAGAATATTTGTATTCAATCATGTTCAGACAAATATCACAAATGTAATTTTGAAGTTGTCTAATCTACTAATGATCCTTAAAATGGACGTTTATGCTCAATTTCGTGAAAATTTTTGACCTCGTTTTTTTCATTTTTTTACACTTTTTCAGGCGTGTGGAATCCGAAAATGACAAAATTTATATGGTGTCCGTCTGTAGGGTGTCTGTTAGTTTGTTAGTCCGTTAGTTTGTTAGTCTGTGTACACGATATCTCACGAACAAATGATCGCAGAGAGATCGGGCAGGTTTTAAAGTATTAGGTATGACACTGGCAAGAACCCTATTCAATCGCAACATTCTAATTAAAAAACTTCAGAATTTATTCAAAATTTACGATTTTCTTAACATGGGAGAATAGGGCAAAATTTCACTTAACCACTTAACGCGCGCTGTCCTCGCTGCGAGGACGCAAAATTTAAGATCCAGCTGCAAAAATTCAACCCGGAAATTTTTTAGAAAAAATTTATGTTTATAACATAGCAGAAAAGGCCGGTTTTTTTAACCTTAAAATTTAAAATTTAATTTAATTTAGTTCATGAATTCCGGTGGCAGTATAATTTAAATAATCCGAATTGTCTTGCGCCGCAAAAGTTAAACTTGCATGAAAAGAAATATTTTTATCGTAAAGATGTAAGAACTGCTTTTAAATATCAGTTTTGATGTCCAGATGAACATCATTAACTATAAACATGCGACTTTGAAAATTTCGCAAGGCAGAAAAATTC
The DNA here is from genome assembly GCA_963930645.1 of Salticus scenicus. Lineage (NCBI taxonomy): Eukaryota > Metazoa > Arthropoda > Arachnida > Araneae > Salticidae > Salticus > Salticus scenicus. Next base: position 64,703,725 of record OZ005650.1, on the reverse strand, counting down.
GTGTTCGCAGAAATTGGGTTTACTCGAAAATGAATATAGCGATTTTCAAAAAAGTTTGTAGTTAAGTGTTTTTTGGGGTGCTTGGATTGACTCTCATCTTCAGACAAAATGGCGTTCATTGTTGGCCCTTTATTGGCCAATGGCAACATATGGCAGAAATTGAGTTTACTCGAAAATGGTTATAGGGATTTTGATGAAAGGTTGGAGTAAGGTGCTTTTGGAGATGCTTAAACGATTGGAATTGTCCCCATCGTCAGAAAAATTCCCTTTCACAGTTAAACCTTTAAAGGCCAACTGCAACGCATGGCATGGCAGAAATTGGGTTTACACGGAAATGGAGAAAGTGATTTTGATGAAAGTTTGGAGTTAGGGATTTTTCATGAGGAAAAACGATTGGATCTCATTTTCAGACAAATTCGCGTTCACAGTTGATCCTTTATCAGCTAATTACAACCCAACATAGCAGAAATTGGGTTTACTCGGAAATGGATATGTTATTTTGATGGAAGTTTGGGATTAAATGTTTTCGGGAAGGTGTTAAAACGATTGGACTTACCCTCATTTTCAGAAAAATTCGCGTTCTGAGTTAACACTTTATCGGCCAATTGCAACATATGGCAGCAGAAATTGGGTTTGCTCGAAAAACGATATAGGGATTTTGATGAAAGTTTAGGGGTACATAAATGATTGGAAATATTTTCATCTTCAGAAAATTTCGCGTTCACTGTTTTTTATCGTAAAGATGCTGTGATCAGTTTTAAAATGTCATTTATGATGCTGGTATGAACACCATTACCTATGAACATTCTACTTTGAAAACTTCGAAATTTAGATTGTCAGAAAATGGAGGAATTGCTCAAAATTTCCCACACTATGAGGATTATTTCATTAGAAATATTACGGAATAGAATGAAAATTAAAGTACGAAACTCTAATAATACAACTAGCATATTCGGAAGAATAAGGTGTGAAATATTTCACGTTCACCGTGGCGCTATAAGCGCGCTCGAATTAATTTGAAATTAGGTTGCCGTGTTTGGCAACAGTAGTAAAAACGCAGTTCTGTTTTCGGAATGAGCGAGTAAGAACGCTCCACTACTACATGTAAATAAATTTTTATTTTTATTCTTTCCTTATTAATTAGTTTCTAGTTATTATTTTTTGGTTTATTTCGCAATAATTAAAGATTGTTAATATTAGAATTCGAAATACTGAACCACTGTAGCTTTCAAATATCAAATTTGAATAAATAAGTTTCGTTTTAGAACATCGTTTGTTCTTTAGTATTCGAATCTTTCGCTTCATAAGGTAAATGCACTGAATCGGGTGTAGGATATCTTAGTAAATGAGGCATTTTGGTCTGGATCATGCTGAGTGATCAGCCGAGTTTATTCCTCTTAACATAAATATAGTATGGGTAATGGGTTGTAGTATTTGCTGGCCCTATAATGCAAACTTATGATAGCCAACTGAGCAGAGTTCATCTATGCCAACTAATTTCATTTGAAAAAGAGTAACGATTAGCAGACAATTTGAGTTTATATTCGAGGTAATTTCTTCAGAATGTAGGTACACGGCCAAAATAAATTCACAGAAGTTTAAATCCGCATCACATTAAATTTTAATTCAAAATTTGCAAAAATAATACGACGAAAAAAACGCATCTTTACTTTATACTATTATAAAACATGGTTCACTTGTGCAAAGTTAATCTGCTATAACTGCTTGTTGTCATCACTATAGAATGACTTTTTACATCAATCTTTGTATACATCGTTTAACCCTTTAACGTACGGTATCCTAATCACCAACACGCAATTACTAATTCCCAACTGCAAAAATTCACTATAAAATTTCAACCAAATTTTACTTAGCGAAGGGTTTTTTTTTTTTTTTTTTTTTCCCAACTTTGTTCGTAAATTCTAATGGCTTTTCATATTAATTACATAGTCTTTCAAAGATGAAACTGCGATATTGCTTTCTATACCGATATGCCTAAAAAGTTATATCGCGGCATCTCTTTGAAGGATAGAAATGCACCAAGACGTTCACTATTAAAATCTGTTATTGCTATACTATACGTCAAGCATTTAGAAATAAAACTATACAGCTGTTTTTTATATTCTAACTGGATAGAAATTTATATCTACAAAATTGAGAGGACCACGACTTAATGCTATTGACATACAGCAGAATAGTATATAAAAAAGTTTTAAGGCATTGATTCAATACATAACATTTATCTTTAAAATGCGATTGTTTGGAAAAATTTTCAAAGAATATTAATTTAAACTTAAGGGAGAAGGAATACTAAAATTTATTTTTGTTTCACATCCTGTACTGACATGAAATTTGACATTTTTTATTCATAGACACATATTTTAGAGGTGGAAAGCCTCTTATTCATGGAGAAAATAATGCCCAATTTCAAAATGCTCCATGCAAATTCTAAATTATTTTAAATCTCTAAATTATTTACAATACGATTTTTTGCATGTAACTTGAACACAGTTTTTTAATATCTCAATTGCAGAATCAGTTACAAAAGAAAAAAAAAAGTGCAAAATTTCGATTTTTCATGGATTTTTTGTTTTGCAATTGAATTTACTTAGTAAAAGTAATAATTTCTTGATTTCAAACTGAATACCTAGTTTTGAGACAGTATGCTACACTGGTTAACATTGATACAATTTTGTAAAAGTGTTGGATGGAAACAAATTAGCAACGAGCATTATAAGTAATTAGTTATTCACGAAATTTGGAATCCAAGAAAAGAAAATTTAAAATTTTGTAAAAACTTTTAAACAACGTTTGTGGAACTATAAAAGGATATTATTTTAAAAGTATTAGTTTCATACACTTTATGGGTCAAAAAACATGTTTCTAAGATTAACTTTGTTTCAAATTATCTCAGGGAGGTGATTATTTTGGCGTGTAGGTTTGTTATATGTACCCAACACAGACAATAAAGGGATAGTGTGAAATTTTCCTTCTTCCTTTCAGAGCAGGGTGTTTCGAAAGAAAGGTTTCGATGCGTATGATGCCGAAAGTGCTATTGCAGGCAGCGGAAACCCGAACTCAGCACATGTTGCGGGCAGAAAATCTGTTTCTGAAGGCAGCAGGAACCCAAATCGAGGTTTTCACTAATTTCAATGAAATTTTTTTGAAATTTTTTTTTATGCCTGATATTTTTATAATTATAAGTGATATGGAATTTTGAGAATTCGTTTAAATATAGTGATCAATGAAGCGGCAAAGACTGCTAGTTTATAGAATTCATTCGGGTGAAATTTATTTTCTTTAGGGGGAAAAAAATCAAATTCACTATTGTTTATAAAATATTTTTATTTCGATTTAATTATTAGTACATTTTAATCAAAATTATAGTAAGGCATTTATACTAGTTTTACAAAGGTAAGGTACCAACTGAAACATTTTTGTGAAATCGTAAAACTGATTTAACTTAGATCATACTAGCAATAGCATACATATCTGCTATGCGTGGTTGCCTAACGAATAACAAATGCGTGTTATAACGAAATTTCAATTATATTAAAACAGGCTGTTTGAAATCGAAATAAATTAAAATAGAATTAAATGATAAAATTTGAGAAAATAGTTGTAGATTGCATTTGGAATAATAGAAAAAAAAAAAAAAAAAAAACTAGTTGGCACAGGTGGACTCTGCTCAGTTCCCCATCATATTTATGTTCTCATAAATTTCTAGTGCGAGACATTATAACCATGTTAAAAGAAATGAATTTGACCAAAGCTTGATACAGTGACAAAATGAAATCCCCGCCTAATGGGTTATCCACCATTCACTTCGATATATTTATCTTATTCTAATCTATTAATTTATTTTATCAGGGTCGATTCCGTTGTTTAGTTTTCATGGTACTATTTCCATTGCAATAACCCTCAAAATTCATATTTTATATGAAAAATTTACAATTTCGCTATGTTGATAAAATCGTAAATTACGAATAATTTACGAAATTTTCCTATTAGAATATTTGTATTCAAACATGTTCAAACAAATGTCATAAATGTAATTTTGAAGTTGTCTAATGTATTTACGATCCTCAAAAAGGAAGTTTATGCTCAATTTTGCCTCATTCTGACATGTTAAGTAAATCGTAAATTCCAAATAACTTACGAATTTTTTAAATATGAAAATCCATAGTCTATGATATTCATGCCAGTATCCGAAATAATATTTAGAAAGTGGTTTGACATCTTTACGATGAAAATATCTCTCAAAATTGACGTTTATGCGAAATTTTGCCCTATACTGCTATGTTAAGAAATTCGTAAATTTCCAATAGCTTGCGAAATTTTCAAAGTAGCATATTTATAGTTACTGATGTTCATTCCGGCATCAAAACTGATATTTTAAAACTGGTCTGACATTTTTACAGTAAAAAGTTTCCATTTAATGCACGTTTAAGTGAATTTTTGTCCTATTCTCCCACGTTAAGAAAATCGTAAATTTCTAATAACTTACGAAGTTTTTAAATTCGAATGTTGCTAATTAATAGGGTTCTTGCCAGTATCGAAAGTAATATTTTAAAACTGATCTGATACACACACAGACATTTTCTAAAAATTGTGAGATCGTGCTCAAGACATCTCAGAACGTTTAAATTTATCGAAAATTTTCACGAATCCAATACTTTATATATATATAAAGAAAGTAAAAAACCTATATTTCTAGGAAACCTATTCCTCGAACAAACGTAACTTCGTCTGTAAATTAAAATTTATGGTATAAAACTGATTTACCTGACATGTGGATTACACGCAGGAGATTAGGGTATCTTTGAAATACGGTTTTAAAAACATTTCTATAATTTACTTTTAAAAGAATTCCAACATCCTTTGTAAATCAGATGCATTTTTCTAAATCCTTATTTTACGGCAGATCGTTAGTTGAATTTTAAGAAGGACAAAACAGGCAGTACTCCTAAAATTCCGGCAAAAACAAACGCCTACACATTTTCACTCGCTTCCTGTACTTCACTAGCTAAAGGTCAGCTAAATGAAAAGGTTGAATTCTTCAGAGTATATAATCTCCTATCGCCCCCCCCCCCTTTATTCAACTATTATAAATTTTCTTTAAGATTAAATATATATATATATATATATATACTAAAATATAGTGTGCGCTTTTTTAAGATGAAAGGTTGAGATAAGAAATTCAGTATATTAATAAAATGCTCCAAAACTGTAATAAGTATGCTTATCACAAACATAAGTTATGATCCATTCAATATTATTTTGAGACCAAAACTAAATGCAAAAACTGGTGTACAAACGATAAATAGACAATAAGACTTCTTCACACACCATAAATTTTAATCCAGCACAACCGGTTTCGAAAGGACGCAGCCTTCCTTCATCAGGTGCAAAAAAAAAAAAAAAAAAAAAACCACGTGCTACTGCCTTGGAGGCAAAAGCAAGACTCATTATGTCTTGCTTTTGCCTCCAAGGCAGTAGCACGTGTTTTTTTTTTTTTTTTGCACCTGATGAAGGAAGGCTACGTCCTTTCGAAACCGGTTGTGCTGGATTAAAATTTATGGTGTGTGAAGAAGTCTTATTGTCTATTTATTATTTTGAGAACCACAGTCAACCTTATTTTCATCATTATGAATATTAAACAAAATATATATTCAATTAAATATTAAATTTTAATTTTGTTATTTACATTCTGAGCAAGAAAAATAGTTGCCTTACCAACATAACTTTTTCTGTTATATTTTTATAAAGCATACTTAAGCGGAAAAAAGAAAAAAGAAAAAACGTGTGGTTGTGACATTCTTTAATGAAAGGCAAATTAAATTTCGAAAAAGTTGCCACTTCCTCTCACGATCAGGAAATGATTAGGTCATTTTTTTTTTCTTTGATAATGACCAAACCAATTGCATATATATATATATATATATATATATATATATATATATATGTGCGTGTGTATTTAAGAACAGAAATACCGGATGGCTGGTCATAAAATAATATGAGGTATTTGGAGTTGAAATGCATTTGCATTCTGATTCAGCAAAATGCAATGGCCTACGTACTCTGACTGTACAATTCAGATTGATGGAAAAAGAAAAAAGTTCTTATACTTACCACCACTTCAAACACAGCGCTGTACTTCGTACATTTCAGTTAGTTGAAAAGATTACAAAAAAAATCAAAATTTTCACTAAAAATTTGTATCTTAACAATTTTTGCAAATTTGGTTCAATGAGCTGACTTCTCAGAATATGCATTCTTTGGAACGAATGTTCAGATGCAGAACAAAGCAGTTAATTCAACATTACATTGTTAGATTTGCAGCATTATGGAAATCTTTAATGAAGTTAAGTTTATCAGAGTTCCCTTTTTGCAAGCCACTTTTTCGGGCGATTTCGGCACAACCAAAAATTCGGGAAGAACGAAGATCCGGAAAACGCGGTGGCCACCTACAAATAAATCCATAACAAATGAATGACCAGTTCAATTGCAAAATGTTGCCACAGATTTTGCCGAACAAGTGATTTGATGTAAATACGTGCTTTATCTTGTACGAATATTTAATAAGGAAGACAAAAAATTACAGCGTTGCAACTTTGGAATAAAACAACTTAAAAACATTGCACCATTGCAGATTGTATATTTGTACACTATAAAGAACCAATCACTGGGCCATTAACAGTTTTCTTCAAAAGACTATGGACTCGGAATGAAGGATGCTGTGAATTCATGCATTAATATTAGACTAGCGAGCTTCGCCCGCTAGCGAGTCAGTATTTTTAAATGAATCACTATATAATTAATGAATTACTAACAGTAACTTTTAGTCTTAAGAAAAGAAAAAGAAAAAACATTTCTCATCGGGTAAAAAGTCGGACCGGGTTCCCACTGCCTTCGGCAGCGTAGTCCGGTGCGCGCACAAGTTAAGGGATACACGTGCTGCGCGCGCGTATTCCTTCCCTGACCCTTCGTGCCCCCTAAAAAAAAAATAATCATTTCTGATCGGGTAATATCTCACACCGGTTCCCCACTGCCTTCGGCAGCGCAAGTAAAGATTCTGCAACTGTGGATGAGTCCTCACGAAGATGAAAATACGATTCATCACCCCATAAGATATCTAAGGTGTATTCTCATATTTCAGCCTATAGTGAAACCTCTCCCCACCGTTTTCGCGGGATGCTACCCCCTCCCGCAATTTTTATCACTGTTCGGTAATTTTTTTGCCATGGAATTTGATTTGGAGGGTACTAATGAATTTTTAACACTTAAAAAAAAGTATAATAATTAATAATAATAGTAGATTAATAAACTATAATAACTACAATTTTTAATTTCAGTGGCGAATCCCCCCCCCCAATTAATTTCTCCCTTGCTACAAATGTTCATGTTTTAGATTTTTTCACCTCTGTTGCCGCTCAGAAGATATTTAACGGTTGAAAAAAATCATTTCCCCCTCCAAATTAAATTCGCAGCCATAAAATTAAGAGGTCGTCCCCCCCAAAAAACGGTGGGTGATGGGATAAAATGGGCGTCATATTCGGATTCAGGCGGTCTTTTTACATAAGAATTTGCATGAATGGTATAGGGGCCGATTTTCGAGCACAGCAGTGTTATTTGTACTGAGTGAATTTGTATAGGAAAATATAGAAGAAAGACTTGTGGTGGCCACAACATACTAGTTTTTATTTTATTTTTATTTATTTATTTTTCGATGGGGGGAGGTGGACTTGTGATCCACCGGAGGATCGCAGTGTAGATCTGCATTTTTTTTTTTTTTTTTTTTTTTTAATGGTGATATAAATTTAGGAAGTCTGAATACTACATAGGAATATAAATTTTGGCAGTCAACATTTTAAAGATACATTTGCAACTATTTCTCTTAGGGATCACATTTTTCAAAAGTAGATGATAAAATTTGACGAAGTCTATTAATCACCATATGATTATAGGTGGGTGATCAGGCGCTATATTTCTAAATGAGATTATTAGAGGTGAAGTTTAAACATGGTAAAATAATTTTTCATTATACATTTAATTACTTAAAAAAATTAAATGACTTCTCAGTGAATAATGTTGACCTTAAATGGCAATATAAAAGTGATACACTAAGTTTTAAATAAGAGTTAAATGCTAAGTAGTATTTCCAGCAAAGCAAGGAAACTTTACTCGAAATTAATAGATGGAGATGACCTCTTACTCATTAAGAAAACGGTACTACTAAGTTAAATAATTTTATCTGGGATGCAAAAGAATCCTTAGAAAAGAAAATCGTTGCTTGAAAAGTTTTTTAATTTAAATAAACTAATATTATTGATTAATTACAAACCATTAATTACATAAAACTGGTATAAAACAATACAAACACAAACTTACGTAATATACATGCATAAATACATACATCAGGAAAGAGGACATTTAGAAAAGATTTTTTATTCATTTAATCACAAAACAAAAAAGTTTGTATTCCACTTCAAGAAAAGGAATAATGCTGACTATTTTAAGCGGATTAATCTCTCTTCCTGTCTGGCATATTTAATTATGCACAGACAGTAAATTTTCTCTCTCCCCCCCCCCCCTTCCTTTTTTTTTTTTTTTTTTTTTTTTACAAGAGAAGCTTGACTTTTTTAAAAGGAGATTATGCTTTCAAGTCTGTATTGTCTTTCAAAAATAATCTCCTCCTCCTCATATACTGAAACTATATGCACATTGTTAAATACTTCATTCCGTATTTTCTGACGAAAAAAAATTGCAACAATATCCAAGTTTTGATTAATCCGCAAGCCATGTAGGTTTATTAAGTTAGTTAAAATCCTTATTATTATAGTTAGCGCCAGTTTTCCAATATGCAAATTAATCTCAAAATTATTTATTTCTTCTCCCCCCCCCCCTCCCTCTTATCGATATAGGAGAAATTTTTGAATAATAAGTTCTCTGTTCTGAAACTATCTACAAGAAAGATTTGCATAATTAAAAGACTGGATTATTAACAAAGTAAAATCAATTTGAACAATGTCAATTCTAAAAATATGAGTTAGAGATAATAGATTTGTATTTTGTACTATTCGAAATTGTAGGGAAGGTGGGAGGAGTTCTTTCTTATTTTATGAATTTGACTTTTGAAAACTGTGTGAAACTTACTATATTATGTAAAACGACAGCTATGTTTTATAATAATATTATTACTTTTTCTTGCAAATACTTTGAACATTTTTAAAAGCTTTTTCGAATTACGTCTGACAAAGATCTAATATACACACATAAATTTATTATACAGTAAAACACCGTTTATACGTCTTTTACATTTATACGTCCTTTTAGTGAAGTCCCGATTCATTCCTATTCATTTTAATGCAAAAATCCTTCGTTTATACGCCGCTAATATCGGTTATACGTCTTTTCTACTTTACTAAAAATCGCAAAATTTCTCGACCTGTCATTTTCCATTCTGAATGAGACGGACTTTTCCTAGAAAGTATCTTACATGGAGGAACACAGGAAAAATCGAAGAATACTGATCAAAGAATCAATTGAATTCACAGCAGACTTTTTAATACTCATAGGCAAGCAGCAATTCAGACGAATATTGAAGATTTTTAATGTTATTAAATAACTATCTGTATGGACATAAATCGTATGCTTATTATTAAAGATAAGCAATATATATAATTAATATTCAAAATGTAGGTCTTAAGAAATGTAACATAATACTCAATATATGATATATGTAATTAGTACCCAGTCATGCATTAATAGTACGATTTTTCTCACTTTTCATAATAAAACTTATTTTCAAATTAATTATTGTCTTTAAAAAGTATAATATACATTTACTAAGTTAAAAAACTTTATTAATTATTATTTTCATATAAATTTTGCTTAAGTGTCATCAAATTTGTAGTAATCAAAGTGTTATCTTTAAAATTTCGATTATACGTTTTTTCATTTATACGTCCTTTTACGTCAGTCTCGTGAAAGACGTATAAATGGTGCTTTACTGCATATAAATATTTTTACACACATTACGCGCTTTAGGTGCTAAACATGACATCCTATGTTTCAATGTTTATGGACAAATTTCTTTCACGAAGTTTCGGTCAAAATGCCCAGCATTCTCCCGTTACATGCCACTTCTTTCGACTATATGCTACTATCTTCAGACGTGAAATGCAACACGAGTAAAATATCAAGCATGATTTACATCGGAATTCCCAGATGACCAGGAAGACACTGCATGACAGTAATGCTCTGCTTAGGGAACAAGAAGACTGACACTGATTGGGGAAGAGAAGATGCAAGGAAAATAAATGATGCAAGGAAAATAAATCGTGGTTGAAAAACGATACGCCAAGCCAACTTAATGCGTGTGCTCTCCTAACTGATAACAGGAATTTATTGGAAAGAACTATTTTAATAAGCAATTTTAATGTCACTTAGATAGTTTTACACATATTTCATTCTTGAAAAATATTGCCGAATTCAAAAACTTTTTAATTTTGTGTGATTAAGTAAAAATACATGAAAGTAAAAGAAAACTCCGCATAAATAAATTTATGAAGAAATTTCTAATATTACGAAAAATTACTTTCTAAAAAATATACAGAATCGTTATAATCAAATTTCCGCTATTACTCCTGCAGGTAAAGCCACCAGATTTATCATGTACACGATTCATGAGATGCGCGATGGAATTTAATGAATTAATAATAATTAAAATATATCTACCAGGTGGCACTTTCCATGGAAAACTGTAAATATAAAAAAGGTGGTGTTAGTGATAGGCCAATTGACCAAGCGTGAGTCCTCGGCCTGGGTGGAGAGCCTCCATGGGCCCTAACCCCTAACCTATGTGCAAACGAATATCGCAGAAAACCACGGGAAAGCCAGAATGACTAGGCCAATGCACGTCAACTACGATCGAATCCGGCACGTCGTCTATACCAGTTTAGAAAGCATATAATAATAAAGTATGTAAAATGACTTATACTGAATGTAAAAACAATTTGAAAACTTGTTATAAATGATTTTTTTCCCCTCGAAATCCGCCATTTAATGGATATCTTTGGAACTTTATTATTATATTTTTCATGTATTGGTCCCTTGAGCGCACTTCGTAAATCATCCATAGTCTAAATTTGGACATCTTTTGAACTTTATTATTATCTTTATGTATGGTCCCTTGTGCGGGTGCGCACCTCTTAATATCAGTTAAAAATAAATAAAAAGTTAATATTAAAAATTATTAAAACTACCAGTAGAAGAAAGTATAAAAAAATTATTTCATACTTGCCAACCATCTCATTAATAACCGTACAATTGTTAACGCCCCCTGAAAAAAACGCCCCTTTTCTCTCACACCACTATATATTTAGAGAGTTATTCTCTCCAAATGTTGTTACGATTAAATAAGACTAAAATTACTCTAAAAAATTATTGGTGTGAAAAAAAAAAGGCGGATACTAAAAATTGTACGGTTCATAATGAGATGGTTGCCAAGTATGTTATTTCTAAACGTCACCTTTTAAAAAATCTTAGATGAGCGATTCTCATATATTTGTACTCTCATTCTTGTAAACGGCTCTAACGATTTTTATGGAACACGTCTCATATTATCTCGTATCCGCAGGACCTGATTGAAATTTTTTTTGTGTCCAGGGCACTTTAAATTTTACGTGCCCCCTTAGAAGAACCAGACCACACCCCCCCTGCCCCCCCCCAAAAAAAAAGCTTGTTATTAATATACAATTTTTTTGCAGGCAAAAAAGCAGGCTAAAAATGTTATTTGGTCAAAGAAAAAAAAAATAATAACCTATATCTCTTTTGAGCTCTACAGACAAAAAAATTATCCCCAGTCAGCCATACGACAGATTTTATTAAAATTTTATTCGTGTAAGTGAAACACTGTTAAATTGGGGTGGGGGTGGGGGGAAGACTTCCCAACAGGGGACTAAAAATATGTAAGATTTTTTCGCACGCAAAAAAATATTTTTATAAACAACTTATAATATTGCAGCAGATTCGTTTTACTTTGACAGTTTGCTATGCCAGCAGTGGATAATTAAAAATTGAAGTAATTTATAAATGAACTAGATAATCTTGGTAAATTTCGTTATTTTAAATTTAAGCATAATAATTCTTAAAAAATAAATGCACAATTCGATCATAAATAGTTGGTTGATAGTGAACTATTAAAATCATCAGGCAATATTTTTTTTAGAGAGGACCACACTTAAACATTTTGCGGGAGAATTTCCGAGTCGTTAGCGCCGTTAATGTTAAAGTATAATGGTTAGTCAGAAAACAATTAACATACTACATACACAAACAAGTTTAGTTACTTCTCTCTAATACGTCATTTTCTTTTAATGAAACTGGTGATTTGACATCTGAAGTCGATGGGATAATAATAATAACCGCAAATTTATTAAAATTTATCTCATGTGAATTTAAATTTGTTTATCATCGATTTACATGATATACTTTTAATAATTACAATTTCTTTTGTATTACAACAAATCTGCTTATATTTACGTGATACAAATGATATTTTTATTTTAGCCTTCTTTCTTTTTTAGTAATTATTTTTTTATTAATCACGGATAAAATTTTATTTTTTTAACTTCTTAAAAAATAAATTTAATCTTTTGAAAACATGGATAATATTTCATTTTCTTTATTTCAAAACATTGTTCCAACAGCAATGTTATCAATTTAGAGCGTTAGTTTTGGGAAACTTCTGCTTTTATTATTAAGAAGATGAGTAAAATTAGTATTTATACTGATTTTTAAAAAGAAAATACTATTTCATTTCAGTGTTCCAATCTCGCTTGCACAAAATAAACTGATAAAATAGGATCTGGATGTGTGTATATATAGATATTTATGTATATATATATATATATTCCCCTATAATGCTATTTCACACAACTAAGTCTTTTAATTTCATTTGGCAGAAGAGATTTGTTGCATACTGTTATGAAATAAACAGTAAAAAAATATTAAATGAACGATTTGATGTAAATAAATAAATCTCGTTTAAAAAAAATAATAATAATAATGAACTAATGTTGAAATGTGGGTGTTTTTCTTCACATTAATTTGAAATTAACTTTAAATATTACTTCCGACATGTGGCGCTGTTATGCACCTCTTTTTCGAGTTTTATTTAATTTTCCAACCAATTAACATATTAGAATATGATATGAAAAATTATTATGATAGAGGAGGTTTTGACTACAGCATATTAGTTTTTATAATGTCATAGGTCTATTTTCAGCCAATTTACGATAAAGGTGACATTTGCATTTGCAGTGGACTATTAAGAATAATTTATTCTTGCAGTCTATTCTCATTAATTTTATCAAATATTTTATACTTAATAAAGAAATCAGAGGTAAAAGTCAAAACTGTTTGCTGTAGAAATATAAAAGAGAGAAAGAAAAAAAAAATCCTCTATTCTAAATAAACTTTGCTAGGAATAATTAAATACGGCTTCATTATTAAAATAGATGCATATTATATTCTAATCACTTTATATTAAATATTTTGTATTTGATATAGAAACAATATGTAAAAGTGAAAATCGTCTGCTTTAAATGAATGAGATGGGGAAAATGTCTGCTGTGCTGTGCTAAATAAAAGATATTGTAAATGACATGCTTACGTTCATTAAAAGTAGAATGGGTCTCTAGTCTCTGGCAATAAATTAAAATTAAATCTGTACTAAAACATGCAATATTTTAAACATTAAAAACATATATAATGAAATTAATATGCTTTGTGATTACACAATTAAAATTAAAGGGGAAAAAATAAGACTTTATATTGTTTATTTTTTCTATAAAATTTTGTAACACTTTAATATACTTGAGAGTATCTCCATCCCCCCAGCCAATTTTATATTTCCCATCCTCTTTTTCTTCATGCAACAAGCACATCTTTTCCCGGTATATCATAAGAACGTCATGGAAAAGGAGGAAGACAGAACATTCTCAGAATATTCTGAAGAAAAGATGCGCTATAGATACTGCTTCCTATCTAAATTAAATAAAACTAATGTTCAAATTAAAAAAAAAAAGTAATAAAATAAAATAATCAGTTTGTCTTTTTTTTAAGAAAGGGTCTATTGGATAATTTATATTTGGGTTGAGTTGTGGGAATTTAGGCCGATTGACTGCACTGGGTCCAAGGCCTGAGGGGGCCTTTCTAAGGGGTCCTTGCCAGTATTTACGCAAGTATTGTAGAAAACCATGGAAAACTCCAAACGGATAGGCCGACGAGCGTGATCTGGGGTCGAACCCGGCATCTCACATCTACCAGCTTTGAGCGCAAAACCACTCGGCCGCTGGTGGACCGATTTATATTTCGAGCATATTTTATATTGAATTGAAAAGCCAACAAATGACTTTTTAAAAAGTGCGTTGAAATATTAGTATTGAATTATAATGAATGAAAACCTTGAGTGCAAATACCATACACTACAAAAATGTACAACAATTGTTTTGGATTTAAATAATTATGCAAGACAGTTCATCAGGTAAAAAAAAAGTAAGTCCAAATAAATCGTGAAAGTAGCAACACACAAATTTATGTTTGCGTAGAAAGTTTTCATTAATTCACCAACAATGTCAAATATATATCATATGCTACATAATTGCTGGTTTGTATATATATTCTAAACATTTACACTGTCTAAAAAATTTTTTGAAAAAAATTACAGGAAGAAAAGTGTAGGACTCCTTAAAAGAATTGTATCTAATAGGAGTATAAAATGAAATCTTGCAATCCAGTTTAAATTATTCAGATCTTTTTCAATTAAAAAAAAAAAAAAAAAAAAGTATAATATGGTTTACATTTTTACTAAAAATACTAGAAAAAAAGGGTATAAATATCTAGGAATAATTTACTACTGATTTTACATTTTTAATATATTTAAACTAAAAAGGGCAATTGAAAAAAAAAAAAAAAGGAAAGGAAAGAAACTTTTAATACAATTTAGATTTTCATAAAGATAGTAGAAAAAGGAGTAGAATCGCATTAAAAAATACCTAGGAATGCAAAATTCTACAATCTCAAATTACATTATTCAGTACTCTTAAAGAAAAAAAAAAAAAAAAAAAAAAAACTCTAGTAATAATATAGTTTTCAATTTCATTAAGATATATAAAATACTTAAAATTCAAAGTAATAAAATTCACATATCATGTATAACAAAGATAAATCATATCTTTTCAACTTATCCCTTGACCTATGATACAACTATTTTCTCTTGCTAAATTATAAACATCTATTAAGAAAGAAAGAAAAATAGGGGGGGGGGGGGAGGACTAATATTTTCGAAATTATATTTTTTAAATGTTAGTCATGACTAAGTTTATTAAATTCTGCAATATAAGTTTTCCAAAATGCATATACTTCAAATTCTCATTACATAACTTAACTGAGCATTTCAAAAAGTATGTAAAATTAAACTTTATTAATTCAAGAAACAAAAACTTATAAATCTCAAATGCTCGACATATATTGCAAAAGATTGAGAATTTGAAGGATAAATTTTTACTCCTTACAAATAATTTGTTTTTATGTTTTTAAGTAAATATTAAAGTAACTTGAGTAATGCATATTAATGATAAAATTTTATAAATAACCAAATTAACACTGTCTTCTCTTATTAGGCTTCCAGTTGGGTATATAACGAGTTTTGAAATAAAAAAAAATCCTAATATTATATACATACAATTGTTTTTGAAAACTTTATAAACCCAAAATAATAGTTACTCTTTAGGTTTGATTCCATAGAATGCAGGGCCTGATTAACCTTACAACTGAGGGGAATCACAAATCCATTTGGGGCTCCCCCACTGACTGCTTGGTCTAAAGACTCGAAAAACATCTCGAAAACATCGTCCAAACATCTCGAAAAATTTATAAATTTTTCACTAAATTTTGTAGTTACCTGGAATCGCAGACAAGTAAATTTACTTAATTTTTGTGCTAAAATATAAACTGGTGAAAGCCTATGTTCACCACAATATATGAAATTATTCCATTATAAATGAATGTGTAAAAGCTTCATTAGCATATTCCCTATATACCTGTAATCTAGAAATGATAGTTGTGCAGTCAGGTGTACTGTGACTTTTTATAACCAGAAAATGCTTTTAGACCCCAAGCTTACAATAGGAGGCCCATTTTTTGCTTAATTTGGGGCCTTTTCAAAATTTTCCAGGGGAAGCAAGTGCTTATCGTGCCTACTGGGTAATCAGGGCCTGATAGAATGTATCTGTAACACTATGCACTAAACAACAACAGTCATTCTGTCTACTGTCATATTTTTAAATTTGCTACGAAATTTAGTTTAAATAATTATGCTATTTATAAAGTTATCTGAAGCATATATCATAGGGTAACCAAATCGAGATCTGGATATAATAAATTTGAAAATGATTAAAATTTATCGTTTTTTTTTTTTTTTTTTTTTTTTTTTTTTAAGCAAATTTGGAAACAATATTAAAATTTATTTTTCAAGTTTGTGGAGATTACTTATGACATACAATTTCAAATCTATTAAACATAATTGAGTTTATATTAATATTTGCTGCAGGAAATTACTTAGAGAAGTAATTTTTTTTCCATAGCCAATGATCCTAAAATAATTAAAACTAATGACTAAGAGATAGTGTAAAATGAGATAAATTCAAAAAGAAAACTCTTGCAAAAAATTTACATGTAAAAATCACAATTAACAAACAGAAAACTACAGAATAATGCTGATTTTTTTACAAATTATAATTTTTAAATGAACTGGAATTTCACTCTAAAGAGAGTTAAAATTTTGTGCATGTAAACAAATATGAAAATGAATAACCACTACAATCTAACTCGGTGATTTACGCATATGTCTCTTGAAAGCAAAATGATCAATATTAATAATAATAAACAGAAAAACTCTAGAAAAAAAAAAATAGTTTGCATATTTTTGCGCACAAAAGGAAGAGGAAATAATTGAAATGCCTTTTGTGTAAAGTTGGCCGAAAATTACCCAATATAAACTAATACATAAAATAATTCAAACTTGTCAGCTCTATAGCTCAAAGGCCTTCTATATATTGTATTCAATTTAGATACATGAGGAAAATTATGCAAAAGTGTTACATTCCCAAAATAAGCCCTTTAAATCGCAGATTTCAGCTTAATATTTACCTTCAAAAACATTGATCACATAAAATCGTAAAGGCATGCCAAAATTAATATTTAAATTGAAACTCACTCCACTCTTAATGGCTTTTGAGGTAGATATCCGTCTGTGGAATGATTTCGAAGGTCCTGTTTCTCCTTCACTTTCAGAAGATTCATCAGTTGCAGGATCAGATCCAAATTTTTCGGATAAATTAACTAAATACCCCGACCCAGTCGCCATCTTCCATGCCTACTAAATCTTTAACATCCCGACCGATAGATGGCACTAGAATAGAATTTTTAGTTGACAGCGTCGTCTGCTGGAAAATTAACGATAGCAAAAGTAATTGCGAGGGTGTGGGGAGTGGGGGAGGACTGAAAAACAAAAGAGAAAACATTTTCCTTAAAGTGATTATCTTTACTATGCTTAAAATATTTATGGCAATTTAATTTTACTGAAAATAAAAAATAAAATTATTATTTACAACTTGGAAAAAAAAATATTGTAATATTTATTTAAGAAAAGATTATTTCTTGCAAAAAAAAATCTTGACTTTACCTTTTAATAAAAGCCTTTTCAAAAAAATTATCAACTTAAAAAAGCCAAAAGATTTCATTCATGCTAAATGTATATTAATGGGACACAAACTTATTCGAACGCCAGCAATAATTCCTAATATTAAGTGTACATTGTTTAAATAGGAATTATTGCTAGCGCTCGAATAATTTTTCTGCCGACTGTATTACGTACTGTGTTACGTAAATTTTTTTTTATAGTTTATACGTGATGATTTTGTTTTATTAACAAGATAATCATTTTAGTAATAATAATAATTATATATATATATATATATATATATAATATTTTTATATATATTGTTATCGATATAAAAAAAATACGATGATAAATAGAATCGCTATCAAACGTTACGTGTTAAATTGTTTACAGAAAATCTTACGAGTTTTGTATAAACTAGCAATTATCTGACAAGTTTTAGGTATTATACGCTTCTTTACTAATATTTCTAATAAATTTTTTTGCATGTTTAATATCGAAAAAATTTTTTCACTATTTCACTCCTGATTTCACTTTAAAAAATTGGCATTCATTTCCTCTGCTTTTGTTGTTCTGTGTTGTTATCAATCGAGTCATTAATGCTAGTTTAGTATTTTTCTATTTTTAATTTGATAATAGTTCAGTTTTACAAAAATTATCAGGCACTATTTATACTCTGCTACAAATCTATGTGTTGTGCTAGGTTAGTGGTTTGATCCAGAGTGCCGCGGCGGACATCTTGTTCGTAAGTACTGGGCCTCGCGTCCTGAATTATTGACATTGTTTTATGAACTTTAATAGAGTTATAAATATCTTATGGAAGTGGGCATGATGTCTGACGAAATGCCTGTCTCAGGACAGCCATCTGTGACTTGTTTATTTAGAAATTTTAAAGAATCGTCTCCAAATTTCGCACGTGAATGTGAAATTTGTCTGCAGTATTTTGAAAAATGGAGCGAATCAGAACAAATTGAATTTGTGGAACTGCTTTTAACGAAAATGTTACACCATCAACATAGTCATATAAGTTCATTTTTGCGACCAATGCTCAGAAGAGATTTCATATCTCTTCTTCCGAAAAAAGGCTTAGATCATGTTGCTGAAAATATATTGTCCTACTTAGATGCGAAATCTCTATGTGCTGCCGAACTTGTTTGTAAAGAATGGTATCAAGTAATTTCAGAAGGTATGTTATGGAAAAAATTAATTGAACGGCGCGTAAGAACTGATTCACTCTGGCGAGGTTTAATGGAAAGAAGAGGATGGATTAAGTATCTGTTCAAGCCATCTCCAGGTGAACCGCACCCAGATCATATGTTTTACAGACGTCTTTATCCCAAAATAATTCAAGATATTGAAAATATTGAGACAAATTGGAGATGTGGTCGCCACACTTTGAAAAGAATTAATTGTCAAAGCGAGAATAGTAAAGGGGTTTATTGTGTGCAGTATGATGACCATAAAATTGTCAGCGGTTTGAGAGATAATACTATAAAAATTTGGGATCGCAATACATTGGAATGCATTCAAGTGCTGACAGGCCACACAGGTTCTGTTTTGTGCCTTCAGTATGATGATAGAGTTATTATTAGTGGATCCAGTGATTCCACTGTCAGAGTCTGGGATGTCAAAACAGGTGAATTAATCAACACATTAATACATCACTGTGAAGCAGTTCTTCATTTACGTTTCAATAATGGTATGATGGTTACATGTTCAAAAGACCGATCAATAACGGTGTGGAATATGGTATCTCCTCAAGAAATCACCATTCAGCGAGTACTTGTTGGTCACCGTGCTGCTGTCAATGTCGTTGATTTTGATGAAAAATATATTGTGTCTGCATCTGGTGATAGAACAATCAAAGTGTGGAACACATCTACCTGTGAGTTTGTCCGCACACTTAATGGTCATAAGCGAGGAATAGCTTGTTTACAATACAGAGATAGACTTGTTGTGAGTGGTAGCTCTGATAACACTATTAGATTGTGGGATATTGAAAGTGGTGCATGCCTGAGAACTTTAGAAGGTCATAAAGAACTTGTCAGATGTATTCAATTTGACAACAAAAGAATTGTTAGTGGTGCTTATGATGGTAAAATTAAAGTGTGGGATTTAGCAGCTGCATTAGATCCTCGTGCACCAGCAGGAACTTTATGCCTCAGAACATCTGTTGAACATTCTGGAAGAGTTTTCCGCCTCCAATTTGATGACTTCCAGATAGTAAGCAGTTCACATGATGATACTATCTTAATTTGGGATTTCTTAAATGGAACTCCTCCTGAAACACCTGCCATGACTGTTAGATCTCCATCTCGAACATACACATACGTTTCAAAGTGATTTCAAGAACATGCAAAACTTGATTAGTCCCATATGGTTGGATGTGATTACTCAAATTACGGTGATCAACATTCCACTTCTAATAGATATTAAGACTCATATACTAGAAGTAAATTAAGCTATTTGTATTTACATTGATGGGGATTTAAAAAAAAAAAAATCTAAAGCACAAATGTGTTTAAATACTAAAATATAATAGCTTCACTATATAGTAGGTAGAGCAGTCTGTATCAGATACAATATTTGCTTTTATATTATATTTATTAATCCATTTGGTGAAACTTAGTTAATTTCAATGAAAAATATACAGTTGCCTATTTATTTAGTGTATAGTTACATATTTTCATCTTTAAACACATAAGATGTACATTAAGAACATTCTAATTTATCAAATTAACTTTTCATCATTAATCATTGCTGTAATAAATTTTATCTCTTTGTGAATATTTAACAATTCAAAGTATAGCTTACACTGAAAATTAGTACATGTAAAGACGAATGATTTTTATTGAGAATATAAAAATATGTATTTAGATATTTAAAGTTATATAGCAACTTCTTGCTTGATAAAGCTCTCACTGTCCATTTGTAGTGAATCTTGAACAATGCAATGATTATTTCAATTTGCTTTCCTTCCTTTCTTTTTTTTAATCAAATTTGTGCTTGCTTATTTGTCAGTGTATTTTTTGATGTGAAATTTTTATTTAATATTATTTTTTTGAAATTATAAGGTTCAGAATTTATAAATTCAATTTCTTTAATTCAATTTGATATAGGATCTCTTTTGTAAGAACTTCATATTTGGTTAAACTTGTTAGAAAGATATCTGCTTTAAAAATAATTACTTATCATTGGTTATATTATTAAATGATATATCATGGAATTATGGGGAAAAAAATTGTTTAAACACTATAAAGACAAAGTGTCGTTTAATGGTCAAAGAAGTAATTTCGGCATTTTTCTAGAGTTAAGTAATAGAATTGGTTTTAATATTAACCTTAATGAAGCCCTACTTTTTCCTTTTCCCCAAATAAAAGTATAAGCATATGTATTGCAAAGGATTATTTTTATTTTATTATTGTTAATGTATAGTTCAGGACTTGAAAAATCTCAAAATTTTTACATGCCCTGTCAGCTGTCAGGCATGTTAGTCTGAGGAATACATGCCCAAATATCTTATTCAAATTCATATTAATAAAAAATATTCACATATCTAGTGAAAAAAATTTAACAACATATCTATATTGACATTGTTTATTTCAGTTTAAGTAAAAGTCTTAGACAAGATGCTATATTTTAAGATTATTTTTGGAAAGTTACTTTTGATTAAATATTTGTATGCCCAGACGGGCATGTAATGGGGGGGGGGGGAGTAAATGCCCAATCTGAACTTTTATATGCCCTGGACGTGCAGGGCAATATAATTTTCTAGCCCTGAGGATCAATTCTCTGACTCGACTATACCTCAATTCCAACTGTAGAAGTCATTTTCTTGATCATGTGACGTCACATTCGGACCTTTTCTAATTCTCCCTCCCCATCGTCAGAAATTCCCAGTAAAGATCCGGTTTGTTCATAGTCCTTATTTTGACTGTCTCGGCACAGTTGTTATTTTGCAGACTTGTCGCTTTCTCTCCATTTCTCATGTATGATTTTTTGGGAAGATCAGTTATCAGTTTATTAATATATAATTTGATTTATATAATATTAATATATAATTGATTATATTATATTAATATTATCAATTTTTATATTTATTGCAATTAATATATTAATATTATATCAATTAATACAAGTTCCTTAATTTAATGGCTAAGCTTTACTATAAGGCACCCATTGGCTATTTGTGACACTGTGATACGATTCAGTATATCGACACTTTTTAATGGTAACTTTTTTGTATCGACTCATCTGGTGAGCTGTACATTGGCAATAGCAATGGGTGCCTTTATAGTAAAGCTGTTCCGGAATTTTTAATAATAATATGAAAAAATATACTTTTTAAAACTAGTAATCAAATATAATGCTACATTTTAATCCTAACTAAAATGATAATGTGAAAATATGATTTTCTAACTGTGTAATGTGGATATATGCCTATATACAATTATAATCGTTTTAACTAATAGTTTAGTATTTTTCTCCATTTATGGCACATATTAAGCGTTTTTGAAAAATCAGAAAAACTCTTCCTTTTAAAATGATCATTGTTTAAAAAAAATCTAATTTATTCATTTGACTTTTTTTTTTCTTTTAAAGTAACTGTTAAACTGAATTTGTGTTTAGTTTATTACTTTTAAGTACTTTTGCTGTAAAAGTTTTGAATTTCACTGGGTTTTAGAATGTTATTTAAAAAAAATCACAAAGGGTTTAATGCAATTTTTTTAATGCTTTTTATTACTTATTATTTAAGACTAAATATTTTTCAACTGTAATAATTACCTACCAATATTCCATATTTTATTGTAAAACTTAATTTCTTTGTGTATTCAATTATTCAATATAATTAGAAAACTTTGTATGGAAAAATCATATTGCTATCAAAAAATTGCATAAAATCTTCTAAGTAAAAACGTATATTTCAATTATAATTTATTTATTAAGTAGCATGGCACAGATAGAGGTTCAAGGTTCAAATTAACAAACTTTCAGATTAAAAAAAAAAATCAGTTTTGGAGTAATCATGCTTTCAATATGGTTATTATTAAAAACAATTTAATTCTAAAAGAGCATTTATGCTACGCATAAAATAAAATTTGATATAAAGTTCGATTACTACCTTTATACAGCGATGCCAACCTTGAAGGACAATTTTCAGTAGTTTTGGGTACTTGTCAGTAGTCTGATAAGTCGGTCTTAACTGGTGTAAATTTAAGTTCAAATTAAAAAAAAAAAAATATTTTAAATGTTATACACTCAAAAATGATTTATTTTTATACATTCATCTAAGAAGTTCTTTTTGTCATTTACTTTTTAAAATTATAAATAAAATTTGACCTTTTTTTTTTTTTTTTTTTAAATAAATGAAAATATAAACTGAAAATAATTTATTGATTTTCTCTAAACAAATTTGGTTATCTTATACATGCAATATTTGTTCACTGTAAATAGACATTTCTTGATCACTAGCTGCAGATAGGAAGGAGGGGGGGTCAAAAAATAAATAGATGTTTGAGAAATGAAACCATTCTACTCCTTTATAGGTTCTAGAACCTAATAAAAGAATTTTAAAATGAATATTGATATTCATATTGCTGATGGAAAATGACTGGGAAACAAAAGGCTTCTGTAGAGCTTTTAATCGACTATCGCTAGTAGTTGGATATAAGAAAAGAGGGGGTGGGTGAAAAAAATTACTTGAGCAAGAAATATCAGACAATTCTGTTTCTTCATAGTTCCTAGAATCTTATAAAGCAAAATTAAAGTGAATATTGACATTTATGTTGTGGATGCAGTAAGATTGGGAATCGGAAGGCTTCCGTCGTACGTTTGATCATCAATCGTAAATAGGATTTAATTTTTTTAACGAACGATATCCGCAACTTTTTTTAAATTGTATAATCCGTAACTTTTATATGTTGTCCGTAAAGCCGTAATTACTGCCATATTTCCGTAAAAACTACGGACAAACCGTAGTAGTTGGCATCTCTGTTTATATAACAATAGTGAATGGAAATTGGTATTTAGCAGTGGGAGGAAAGGAAGTCGGTAAAAGTGAGATTTAACGACTGTCATTGTTTAAGAACTGTGGCTATCGCGATTGGGTTGGTGAATAGATGCCCAGATATAGCTTGATCTTCAGTCCTCTGTGTTTAGTTCTGTGAAACTATTGAATTCATAAGGTATTATGGAAATAATGCGTGTATTTTAAATTCCTAACCTAAAGCCTTTGGTTTTGGGTTAAAATCATTTATATGAACAAATGTATTTCATAATTTTAAAAAGAATCATTCTATTCAAACTTTCCATTAGTATGCTGTAGACGACATCAGAATTATGTATATGCATACGGAACAACTTCAGTATAACCCCACAACGATATTTGGCTATTTTTTTTTGTTGGCGATTATGGCTAAATCATAAAACCAAAATAAACAACATATAGGCTGCCATATTATATCGCAAACAGTCCAGAATGACATTGTTATCGTTCAAAACGGCACCAAAGAAAAATCGCCAAATTCAGCTTTGGGGTTATACTGAAGTTATACCATGCATACTTATCATTTTATTAGTTACATTTAATGCTATCTTGTTTGAAATAACAATAAGCAGCTTTAGTTTAGGATTTTCTTGGCAAGACTTGCATTTTTTAGTTAATTTATAACACTATTCATTCCACATTCTATTTATGTTTCTAATGTATGGTGAGGGTTAAAATCCCACCTCATTTGCGGAAGTTGAAGAAGCAATTTTTTTTTAATGCTTTTTTTTTTCCCCTATTAAATAATCTAATCAAACAGTTTGAGAATAGATAATTTTCTTGATTATTGTTAAAGTTTCATTATTTTTTGCTGTACCTATTTAATGATATATTTATATTTTTAACATGTGACTAGAATCAAAATGGATATTGCAGTCATGGAAGCAAAGTCCTAGGCAAAAAATGTCTAAGCTACTTCATTGCCAAATTTTAAGTTACCAAGAGGTTCTTATATTAAAACTGTTTCCAATAAGCTATAATATGTTTATTTTGAATCCTTAAATTATAAATATTTTATTACAAATTTCTTTAGTAATCTGTGTTTACTGTTAAGAAAGTACAACAGACAATAGACATACCTTTTTATGTTCTTACAAAATTATTATGAATGTAGTTTATTTATAAAGTAGTTTAGGAAAAATGCAGAATCCCTCACTGCTTGATGCATTTTTCAAATGATTGCTAACTTGCCATGCTGTTGCATATTGTCTTGCTGAGTTGTAACCTTCTGGGATATGCATGACGCAAAAGGGCAGTGTATAATCGTATAATGTAATAATTACAAAACTTTGAATAGACACCATAAAATGCAATAAACAAAAAAATTTTGGATAATCCCCATTTCACTGTGTATATGAATTCCAAAATATACATGAAATTTTGCAATGCAGTAATTAATATGACTTATCTAATCTTCATTCCCACACACACACATAAAAAGGAAAAATTGTTGCATAATGGACATTGAATTCTCTCCTCATTTCATATGATTCCCAAAATACTACACATGAAATTGCGTACAGTAGCAGTGTTGTATTTTCAAGTGAATTTATGCACTTTGCATAATCAGCAACACTTCATGTATGACAGTGTGTTGAAATAATTTTTTTTAAATGCCATCTTTTTGTTATTCATCTGTTTGAGACATTTTTGGACTTAAATCCTTTATACTTACTTATCAGTACAGATATAGCTTCGCTGTATTCTCATTTTTCTTTTTGATAATTGAAAAGGTCTTTCGTGTATTGTTTCACGAGATTACCACTGATGTTAAGCCCCTCCCCAATCAGCTTTCAGGCTTTTTGAGTGTAAGTCATTGTAACCGCTGATTACACGCAAATTTTGCAGGCAGATTATGAAATTTTAAAAGCCTGTAGCAGACAGCTACAAAACTTTCTGCCACTGGGAAGATGACTATCAATAATAGTGGAAGGTTTTGTATCACAAAATACAGGATACAGAAAAAGCAGTATTGAAAATGTTGTAAATGCATGAAATTTTTTCATCAGTCAATAACATATTTTTAATCAATCTGGCACCTGGGATTTGTTGGATGCTTGTTATAATTTTATGTATGTTTAATTCTGAAAAGGAGAAAAAGTCATGAAATTTTGCGTTACATTTGCATATAGCAGTTCTGAAAAAAATGTATATATATAAAAGCTGAAATATTAGAATAGTCCTTTTGATATTGAATGAATTTCAATGGTTAAACTTTTGCTCTGTTTTTTTTATCATCCTGTAGTTTTTTTTTTTTTTTTTTTTTCCTGTGTCTCTTTATGAACATTGCATATACAATAAGTATATTAACTAACTGTCTTATCTTAGGTCTTTGCATAAATTTGTGCGGTTTTTTATTGCTTCATTTCATAAAAGTACATCAAATCAAATGACAATTTTTAATCAAAATACTCTCCATTACTTTCTACAACCTTTTCCCATTTTTCGAGTAACAAATGTATACTACGGCGATAGAAGCTCTCATCTTTGGAGTCAATAAAATGATCCGCGTCCGCACAAACTTTTGCAACGACCTAATATTTCAAATTCTCCTTTAATGAAATTCAGTCAACATATCCATTAGCCAACACCAGGGGTGCAGAAAATGTTCAAACCTCGGAAATTTCCCCCAAACACAGTATAAATTTCCCTCAATAATGTAAAAATCTACTTTGCTATACAAAGTCATTTGTTCTGTGTAATAAATCTTTAATAGAATAAGTATACAGTGTAACATAAAAATATCGCTGTTAGTGTATAAGCACTTCAAAGTAGCAAATTGTTATTTTTGATTTACATTTTTATTTTCTCTTAAAAAAATATTCAAAATTTCCCCAGTCAGTTTAAATTTCCCCCGAACCTCGTTCGGGCGTTCGGACATATTCTGCACCCCTGGCCAACACTTATTAGATAACCTCAATATTAATCCATTACTAGTGTTGTGTGAAACTAATTTAACTTAGATGTGCTTCACATTATGTTGTGTAACAAAAAGAGATTTCATATATTTTTCTTTAACTTTACTTTGAATATTCATACATTTCATTTTTTTTTTTTTTTTTTCATTATATTTTAGATACGACCTATTTTAAATATTTATGCTGTTTCTTATACAATATGTCTGATTAAAATTGAAACAATTATACTGCTGTAAATAATCTTTAAAATGTTATTTTTATTCTTCTCTAACTTTACATAAATGTCATGTAGCAGATTATGAACCACGGGATAAAAGAGGCAAAACTTCTACTTTCATTATTACTCTGTCTAATCTCTTATGATAATAAGTACCAGGAGTGTAGAAAATGTTCAGACCTCTGAAATTTCTCCGGAACACACTCTAAATTTCACCCAATATGAATTCATTTTGCTATACAAATCCATTTATTTTATATATGAGTTTTAAAAGAAGTAGATTTTTATTTAAACTTGCTATTTATTTTTTTATTCTCTCCAAAGAAAATATTCAAAGTTTCTGTCCAAACTTTGTTTGGGTGTTTGGACCTATTCTGCACTCATGGTAAGTAGTACTAACAAATTTATAATTTTAATAGGTTTCTTGGTGCTTACAGACTACTGTAGAAATAATATACATTTAATTATAATTACTTGAAGAATTTAAGAAGACAGTCAATTATTTTTAATCTTATCTTTAGTACTTCTCAATAAGAATGTTTAGATTTAAAAAAAAGTTTTTTATATGAGTGCATGAATGTCTGCTTTAAATGCTTTTGTAAATATTTAACTGTCAAGTTGTTTTTGTATATTTATTTATCTTTTTGTTTGCTCAAGACTTAATAAATACTACGTAAGAAATTTTTTACCAGCTTTAACAATTGTATAAACTATATTCTTGGTTTTTATATTCTTTAGAATTCAATCAAAGTAATTTTAGTTATTATTATGTATTTATTTATTTAATTTTTCATTATTCAATATGGAAAGTGTTTTTGAGAGAATTTAGAAAATTGCATATTACAGACACTTCTTAAATTTTATTAAATATTTGATTTATAATCTTAGGTAGACATGTAATATTGCACTGGCATAATTTTTTATTGGCATTTTTTTTACTTTTAAATTAACCTAATTGTTATGTAGCAATAAGCTTACTTACAAATGTTTTCTTTAAAAACAGTTATTGACATTGCATAAATATTTTTTACAGAAGGTCCCCCCTCCCACTCACCAAATTGTGGGATAGTTGTATCCCAATTGAAATATGTAATAAATTCTTATTTAAAAAAAAAATTGTTAGCATTTATAAATATACAAAATATTAGACAGGTAATTGAAACATTATCTGTAAAAGTTTTTTTTCTCCCAGTGTGTGTTAAGCATGTATAATTATATGTTTAATATTGCAATCTATATTTTAACCCCTTGGGTATGGATTTATTTGAGAAAATATTTGCATGTGGAGCAGGTATAATTTTTGGTTGCTTGGAGTAGTATGTAAAAGCCGTACATTTTACGTAAGAATTTATTTATTTCTAAAATATTGGTAACATATGTAGTATTAAGATGTCTTCAAGTAATTAGAACTGCAAAACAAAAAAAGTGAATGACGTGTCTCAGACGTCAAATGTACCCAAAGGGTTAATACATTTTATGAAAATTTCTGCTACTGTTTTTGTTCAATAAATAACTAAACGTACTGTATAGGTGAAATCTCAATATTTTGTTTTGATATTTTATAGTATGTATTGTATATGTATCTTAATTCTTGATTATGAGAAACTGCTATAAATCAAATTTTAAAATTCTTTGAATTAAAACTTTTTTTTTTTTTTTTTTTTAATATATATATTTATTAATATAACAGTAGGGGGAAAAGTACTTAATCTTTATTATTTCCATAAGAATAGTTCCTAGATATGTCTTTCAGAAGTATGCATTAGTTTTCTTTCGTGTAGTGGTTTTAGGTTATATATACACAGATGCATTAGCTCATTATGCAAGAAAAATGAAAGAAAAGACACAAAATAGATATTATTTAGATTCTTTAGAATGCTTAATTTTTCTCTTGAAAAATATAAAAATTTTAATAAATATTAAAAAGGCATATTTTTTATTAATATGTTAACTTTTATTTAGAAATTCCTTTTTTAAAGATAAAATTCAGATTTTAAAATGACCTAGGTTTTAAGAACTTGGAATATCTGGTGTTTGACAGTATAAGTGTAAAATGTGTAAACACATGAACATTTTATTTCATATTTATATATATTATTATTACATTTTTTTTTTTTTTTTTTCATTTGAAGTTTGCCATGTGAAATTATTTATCTATACAATGAGTGGTAGTGAAAGCAAAAGTTTGTTTTGAGTGTAGCAAAATAAAGAGAGATTGATTTGATCCTATCCCTTTAAACATCTTTATTACTAAAATAAAAGGAACCAAAT
This sequence comes from Salticus scenicus, assembly GCA_963930645.1. Classification (NCBI taxonomy): domain Eukaryota; kingdom Metazoa; phylum Arthropoda; class Arachnida; order Araneae; family Salticidae; genus Salticus; species Salticus scenicus. Next base: position 64,674,524 of record OZ005650.1, on the reverse strand, counting down.
ATTGTGATACTTTAAAAATTTGACAAAATGGAACAATCAAATTTCTTGATTATTGCTGAATTCATGAAAAATATCTGCTGAATGTATGTTATATTCTTTTGATAGTTGTGAATTTAGACTTAATTAGGTTTGTTGTTGTTGATTCACTTTTAATAATTTTGAAGAGAGAAATATGACAGTCATACTTTTGTTCCAGTAATACATTGTTTTTTCTTTTAATGTATCTGTGAGTCTTCATTGTATTTCCTTTAGGTAAAAGATAGTGCTTGTATTTGTTATTGCATTTGTTCATGTCTGTTAAATAAAAATATTTTTACTCATATGCAATATTCTTTTACTGTTGTTGTTCTTTTCTTTTAATTTTTAGTAAACACTTGCGCTACCCATCATGGTATTTGTTTAAATTTATAAGCAAAGCTGTATTTTAAGACATTTTAAAGTAATCGGAAAATCATATTCAGTTGATGTCATTCTTAAGGTTGGTTAGTTTTTTCGCCTGTGTAGATATTATCTCAAGATTTGATGAATGCAAAGAAGTCAGATTTTTTTTTTTAAATATTAGTAGTTGAAACAAAACCCTATTGAATCTCAACACTTCACTTTGAACACTTCATAAGTTATTCTAAATCAATATTTTTTAAATGTGGCAAAATTGGACAAAATTTTGCATAAACATGTGTATGAGGATTGTTTTAATCTTAAATCTAAGTAGTTTGAAAAAATAATATACAGGAATGAGATTTCTCAGACTATTCTTAAAATTTTTAAAATAATTTTCAGATATTTTGTTTCTAAGTACTCTCATTTTTATTTAATTTTCTTTCTTTTGACATGTTTTTGAACACTTTACTTTGATATCATTTAAAATCATATTTTAAAAGTGATTTAAAATTACATTAAAAAATTTTAATTAATTTTTAATGTTATTTTGATATATTCTCCATATTTACTTAAGTATGATTTCTTACATCTATTTCGTCTTTCATTGAAAAATTAAAATTATCTTTGAGTTTTGCACATATTTTCAAACCTCATTTTCTCTCACTTTCATCTCCTAATTATGACACTGCTTGAATGTTAACATTCTACTTTTAAAAATTCGTTGCACATTCAAAATTAACATATTTTTCATGACTGAATATGGCAATATTTTTCATAAATTTGCATTATAAGGAAGGGATTATTAAATAAGGAAAATTATCAGAATAATGTGCATGTATCGAAATGGGGAAATAGTGTAATAAGGATGAGCATGTCTTAAAGTCTATGAGCTTGTTAACTCATTGAGTGCCGTGTCAGCCATCAGTGGCTTACACTGAACTTTCCGTTTAGGCTGCGTCAACCACCTGTGACTGACAGTGTAAAATAGGATAAAAAACTAAAAAAAAAAAAAAAAATACATTGCTTTAAGTAATAACTGAAAATTTATTTTAAATTTACTTAATTTTTATTTATTACAGGATTATATCATTAAAGAATTTTATTGAAACACAGTAAACATAATACACTTCTAAGCAGTGTGCGTTGCCTGACGGGGATTTCCTTAAGAATACATGTGGCACTCAACATGTTGAACAGGCAACACAGCAAATCATCCTTGTGAAAAATTATGTTTAAACATGAAAAATGAATATGCTGTCACAATCTGAAACACAAAAATATTGGGTGAATCCAAGCAAAGCAATGACTTCAATGCAAAGACGAATTATTCAGTGCAAAAAAAATTCTATGAACCTGGTGGGTTATGAAGAGTGTGTTCTATTGCAAGTAGTTAAATCCTGGTGTAAGTGCAGTTGGTAAATGCTATAGGTAACAATTACTTCCAGTGAACTAGAATTAAGTATTAAATAATGTTAACATAAGTGTTGATTTGATATTGGTACACTTATAATCAATTTGTCAAAATTTGTATGATTCTGCAAAGTCAATGATTAGAGGAGGAGGAGCAACTAGTTAATTCTAAATGTGCTGAGAGATTACTTAAACTTTTTTTTTTTCTTTTGCATTTTCAATAACTATAAAAAAAATTTCTCTCTGCTAATTAATCCTAATTTAATTAGATCCTGTTTTTTAAATAAAAGAATAAAATATAAATTTTTATAACAATGAAGTTAGTGACTCTAAAAAACAAATCCTGTGTACACAAACTCTGAATAAACATATCGTAAAAGCAACATACAATTCTGCTACATTTTGTCAGTTTATATTTTTCTGTTAAGATTTTTTCATAATTTCGTTTCAGTTTATGTTTTTCTGTTAAGATTTTGTTGAGTTAGTGTAGTGTTTCGTTTGTTTTGCAGGCTGTTAATTAATAAATTTGGTTTCTTTAAATATGTGTATTTCATCCCCTTATTGAATTTTTTCACCTTTCTGAGCTTCTCGTACATAAAATATTTTTTCATTCTTATTGGTCTTGTGGTTTCAGTTATCTTGTATCTGTTGCTCGGCTTCTACTACACTTAATAAATCATTAATTTAATGCAATTTACTATAAATATCTCTTTGTTTAAATATAAGAAAGAATGAATCAATTGATTTAAAGACATTTTTATTTCAAATCTCTTGATACTTGAGATCCAGATTAAATATAAAGTAAAGATCTGAACTACGTAATCAAAAACATTATCTGCTAGAAGCTAAGGTGGCTTGAAAGGAGAGGAGGGGGGGGGGGCTGAGACCAACTTACTAATTTGTTTCAATGGTTATAAATGAAAATTTAATTTTGAAGTGTCTGGTGGTTTAGAGTTTCTATAGCTCCCTCTTGGCTACGCCATTAGTAAAGATGTGTATTTTCAAAACATTCAGTTAAGAATGTCCTCTGAAGACATATTTTTCATTCAAATTATATATAATAAATAAGAATGCATATTGGAATTCATTCTATATGAAGGAACTTGACATTTATATCTCCAAATCGATTGCAAATATGCATAAAAGTTTAGTAACAAGTCAAAATATAAATTTTGTAATTCATACAAAATGGCATTTTCTTTATTTTATATGAAATGTCAGTTTCTGGAACTGAAATTTTCTGCAGTCGAATTAAAGTATGTATAGGAAAGTCACATTTATAAGCAATGATATAAAGCTTAATTTTTAATTATTAGAAAATTAAAGCTAACATATAATACTTGAATATGTGTTATTGCTACTATAAGTATTTTGTCTATGGATTTCAAGTATACTTACATATAATACTACTTACTATATAATACAATTACTTGCTGTTTATATTATAGCAACTGTATTTTATTTTTTAAACCAATATTGAAAATGAATTTTTATTTTGATAGGTTTAGTGGTGTCTTCTGATCACATTACTGAAATTCAAAGCCATCATCATTGATTTATTATGAACTTTGCCATTAATGCATTCACCTCTGTGAAATCTACTCAGTTTGGGACTGGAAGTTTGGCAGATAATAGAAGCTGGTTAATTATATTGTTTTTTGATTATATATTTTCTCTTTTGAATATAAACTAAAAATATTAGTATGAAAATGAAAATATAATAGGTATTAGTAGCTTATTTAAAACAAAACTGAATGTGCATTAAAATTTTTTTGTGGTCATTTTTTAAATATTGATGCAATAGTGGTTAAGGTTTTGATGTATGATTAGTCATTTTCTGCATTTTGCCATTAATTAATGTATCTGGTTCTCAGGAGAAAGTATATACATGGCTAAGTCAAAATATTTCCACTATCAAAATGCTTTAAAATAGTTTTATATTATGGGTATTTCACCCAAACAAACTCTTCAAAAAATTTCACAGTAAAACAAAATAATATGCAACAAACAAACAAAATAATGTAAAAGAAAAAATTAAGGTTATTTTTGCATGCTTTTACTTTATTTGAATCTGAGAAAGTTTTTGTATATTTTTAATTAAAGTCTTACTTAGGCTTTCAAAATTCACCAGATACGCATAATATATTTGTTTCTATACTTCAGCTAAAGCATTAAAAAAAAAAAAAAAAATCTTGTATGCTTGTTCTAAATACTAGTTTTTTTGCTATAATTTTATAAAGTTTTGAATGGCTGAAGTTTCTGATATGGAGAAAAAATTATTTAAATTCAGCTCAAAAGTCAGTTTAAGTTTTATATAAGCATTAATTAGCTCATGACATATGACAACACTAAAAGTATTTTTCAATTTAAAAAATGGTAACATCAAAGTAGCAGTTTCATTATGTAGGCTATCGCAAGGAGAGGTCATAATATAAGTAGTAATTCTATTAGGACGGAGCACTTGCAGAATTGTAGTACACCTTTAAGATAACATATTAATATGCATTAGTTAGTCGATTTTGGGAAAAAAGAAATTCTTAGCAGCATTTTTATTAAAACAAGATACATCCAACAAAAATTTTATAAAGCTTCCGGAAATGTGAGTTTGTGTCTATTAAAAATTAAATTTCTTATAAATTCTTCAAAAACGTCTCCTCTTTTTTGGTCACTCGTTAACTAAGCTTTGCGTGGTGCACCTGATAAGACAAATCTAGAGTCTAGAGATCCTTGGTTTGAATCTGCTCTTGAACATTTTTTCTTTTCTTAATATATATATATATATATATCAAAATAACTTTATTTTATTTTATACTTAGAATAAAAAAATTTTTTAAAGTATAAAAAATTAGAAATAACATAAAAGAAAAATATTTTTAATAAAATTTATTTCTCCATCTATTTTGTTAAAACACTTAGTCATATTGGCAATTCTCATTTATCAAATTTGCTAGATGTTTAAAAAATAATAATAATCCTAACCATATATATTATTGTGGTTCTTACATTCAATTAGCCTTTATAAATGTATGCAAAGTTTGAATAATTATCAAATTAATACATACATGCATATTTATATATAAGGGGATCTATTCAAAAGTAAAACTAGGTCCATTTTAGGACCTTTTACAAAATTTTATATCTTAAAAAGGACCTTCACAAAGTGTTTTATCCTAAAAAAGAACCCTTCACAAATTTTTTCCATCTTCAAATCTGACAAAAACTTTTGAGCAAAAATCCTCATTCTGGACTAATTAGTTTTTTAATCGAAGTGGCTTTTTACCATGAAATCTGATTTTATCTTTTCACTTTGTTTTAGCATTTCAATAAAGGTTTCTTACTTTTGACAATCTGGATGGGAGCCCCCCATCCAGATTAGATACTCTTTTATCTTCCTTTTTAATTCTTATTCTACGTTTGGCGCAGCATATCCTCTTCTGGAACTTGTGCCATAAACATCTACTAAACAAACAAAATTTTTCCTTTTAAAAACAGATCTATGATAAATCTCTTTCATTTTGAAACTTATCTTCTGTGGAGAGAACAAACCTGCTGAATAATCAAATGTGGTTTGCTATATTTCTCCAAAATGCTGGTACTCAATTTATAATTTATAAAAGGATTCTGTGCATATGTATGAGTTTAACTCTAAAAAAATGAACCTTCATTGTCTAAAATGAAGCCTTATTTTAAATGTAATTCTATTTTGCAAAATTATGTTTTTTACAGTTTCACGAAAAGAGGATCCTTGCCGTAGAGTTCAAAACTTAATGTTCACACTAATTTTTTTCACAAAATTATGCGTGTGGATTTTTCACAATTTCCTAAAAACAGGACCCTGTCTCAAAAATCTGGACAGACCCCTGTATAGATATGTAATAACAAAGTAATCTTTAACCACATTTCTTGCAACCATGGAAGCCTTTGCACACTGAGTCCATTGTTAAAATAGGGGAGATAACCTTTTTGTTAAGAGGAAATAAGCGATAAGGGAACAACAGATGACTGGATGTTTACTAAATCCCAACCTGTCTGTCAACTTGGCACCCCTCTAAGATTTCGGATTTGTCCTCACTGCTAGACATAGGAAACGTGGTTACACTATAGTAGGTATTTAGACTAGCAGATGATAAAATGCCACCGAAATCCTCAATAACCAAAATCAATTAATGCATAATTCATTATATATTGAATAACTTGTGACAAGAAGAATAAAAAAATGCATTGATTATTAGCACTTTCCAACTGTACTTACTCATTGCATCATTTAATCTTACATCTTTTTTGTCTACATTATCACACAACAGATTGAAAGGCAGAAAGGGAGACAAATAGACTAATTGAATTCATAATTACTCTTAAACATTCTTGGAAAATTATAGAAAGCACTACAGAACTTGCGTTTAGAAGTAATAAGTACAAAACTTTGAATAAACACCATAAAATGCTAGAATTTGCAACAGTTGTTTTGGGTCCAAAAAACAATTGATCCTTCATCAGGCAAAAAAGTAGACACGAGTGCTACAAGCAAAGCAGCACCAGACATTGCCACTTTGTTTACAGCACTTGTGCCTACTTTGTTCGCTTGACGAAGAGTTGTATGTTCTTTTGACCTGAAAGAATTGTTGTGAATTCTTGCATTTTATGGTGTTTATTCAAGGTTTTGTTCTTATTACTGTTGGAAAGTGTTAAAAATACTTAATACAAATGGAAATAAGATTCCAACAATTTCCAATTGTAGACCTTAATGCCTTTGAATATTTGAGTATAGCCCTATAATTCTGAACACTAAGCATATCATATTATATAGAAAACATTATTTTAGCATATTAACAGTAAATGTCAATGTTATGATTTTTGTAGTAGAAAATTATTTAAATGTGATTTTTACAAATGTCACTCATAAAGCGCAATGTACTGGCATCTTTTGGGTGTCCCTGTACACAAACCAGTTGTACAGAGCCTATTAAAGCCATTTCCAATAAGGAACATTCCATAGTGAACATATCTTTTTCAAGAAATTCTAAAAATATTTGCGAAATACTGCAGGTGTGCATACGGACTGTCAGACAGAGAGATATACTAATTCAAATCATATTCATTCTTAAAAGATGTTAGAAAGTGTTAAAAACACTTAATGTAAACAGAAATACAATTCCAGCAAATTTCTAATAATAGTCCTTAATATAACTGAATATTTTTGTGTATAAAAATTTATATGTGTTTATTAGCAAATCTTAATGCTAATCATACTATATTCTGTAGAAAGCATACTTTAGTGCATATGAATAACATATTTCAATTTCATTAAGATTTGTTCAAAATAAAGTTATTAAAATTTGGTTTATAGAAATACTCTCATAGAACATAATGCTTTGGAATACTTTTGGGTGTCTATGTACACAAATTAGTAGTGATATTTTCTCCATTAGTAGTAGGGAACATGCAGTAGTGAATTGGATAACCTATATCAGTTTCAAGAAATTCCATTGATATTTACAGAAGTTAAATTATTACAGGAAATGTGTAGAGGCACATTGCATTATAGAGAGATTGAAACCAAAGATAGTTGTCAAAAAAAAAAAAAAAAAAACAAGACCATTGAAACAATATATACATATATTTGAGTTATTTAAAATTTTTTCATATCTTTAAACAAGTTTTAACTATGTATACAGTGCAAATAATTAGAAAAAATTATGCAAATTAATAAATTTAAAATATATACCTACAGTAAAAGATCTTTATAATGCAAACCTAAAAACATGAGGTTGTGTGTTATATAGAATTTTGCATTATATAGATCACGTTTCATGCATCATTAAATTTACCTTATAAATGTGGCCAAATATGTCTGAAATATATCAAAACAGGTTGGGGTATTTTTAAGTTACATTCCTTTGAACGAAAGTTGGATGGATAATAACTTTTACTGTTAAATTTACTTTATAAACTGTACCAAATCATTCATCATATTATTCATTTAAAAAAAAAGAAAGAAAGAAAAAGTAATGGTAACAATTTTTTCGTTAAAAAGCTCAGAATTAAGAAGATAAAGAAACACAAATGTATCACACTTAGTTCTTTACAGAGTAAGAGTTTTTAATAAAGTGTTTCTTAATTGCGAAATTCATTATTTATGTCTGAGAAGTTATGCGTTATATAGAAAATTGCATTATATAGATTTGCTTTATAAAGATCTACTGTAACTGTATTTATATATGCTTGATCAGACTCAGGGAATAAACCTCAAGACAGTAGCCAAGAGGTTGTACTGTGTTAAACCTGGTTGATGGGAGGTTCTGGGTTTAAACCCAGGCCATACTTGCTGCTCAAAGTTTTCAGTTTTCCCCCAAAAACTCACCAGAATGTATTCTAGGACCCCTTAGAAAGACCACACAGATTCTATTCCACCTAGGCCTAGGTCCTTTGTAGACATTGGCCTTAATTCTCTCCCCCTCCCCCCTACATACATACACCAACACCTAACTTTAGATAAGCACAGTACCAAGTGTGCTACTGAAGGCTTAACTAAATGGGAAACTAATTAATACACAAACTGAAACATTTAAGGTTTTTTTTTTTTTTTTTTTGGGGGGGGGGAGGGGGGGTTGTGTGTGTGACTGATTTTTGCATGCTTTACTATTTTAATGGGGTGTTAACATGAGGTCCTGCATACAGTCCTGCAAAAGCTCTTCTTCGATTGAATTCCCAATATTTTAATGTTTCCTTGTTGGGAAAGAAAATTTCTCAGAATTTTATTTGTTGCATTTTAAGTATATATTTTATACATTATCATGCACTTCCTCCTACACTAGAGATATTAAGCTGTTTTTTATTCATGTTTCATCCATTTTATAAAACTACCAACTAGCAGTTAATAATCTATATATAAATTAAAATTTTATTCAGCATAACATTATTTATAGAATTTTATTCGTAATTGCAATAGCGTATGCCATTTTTCTGGCACTGCTTTTTAGTGACTAATATTTAACTGTATGTTAATGTTTTTAAATTTTCAAAATTGTTATTTATGTAATAGCATTTAATGTCAGAGAAAGAGAGACACATTTCAAGAGACATTTTATTTCCTGTGTAGCTTTTAAGATTTTAACACATTGCTTGCAGATATTTTTTGCAGATTACGAGAGTTTTTATGTGAGGAACACCAAAAAGTGGGGCTTGCTGTTTAAAACAGAAAAATACAATGTGTTAAAGTAGGCAGAGATCAATTTTCCAAAAATTTACTCTTATGTGATCCACACACTAATGACAGATTGCAAAAAACATTAAAGTATGTTTGCCGCATGCAATGTTGTAACTAGATCAATGATGAAGTTGTGAAGTCTCCACTCAGACTTCAACTAGATCCATTATACTTATATTACATGCTAGGAGACAATTAAGAGACTCATTTTAAAGAGATAGTCGATTTTATTTAACTTAAACTGGAGAGGGCTTTGAATTAAGAAGGAACTCAACAAAAACTTAAACTATCATAAAGAAATATAGCTTACCACTTATAGCTTACTAATATTACAGATAACTTACTCAGGAACTTTTTAGAACGGCGAGGAATACATTTACTACATCCAGAATAGCAATCCGAACTGTTAACCACCGATGGCACCTTCACCAATTCCAAAATCGAAACACAATACTTCTATCTATAATGACTACCAACAGTCGTCACATCCAGTGACACCATCACCTTCACAACTATCGCTCTATTTAAAGTTCTCAAAAATAGACAATACAATTCACTTCATTTTACCAAGCTACTTCTTTAAAAACTATCTACATTCAAATCTTAAACACCTTTCACAATCTATGTAGGTACTGTTTTCAATTTATCTATCTATCCAATAACTAGACACTCCTTGGTAACTCATATTCACCTCTGCTCTATACCTTCAACTAACATCGCCAAACTATGATGGATCCAGCTAGAAACTTTCCCAATCTTAACCAACATTCTGTCCCAACTCAGTGCTATCACTTTATGCTACTGTCAATACTGACTTCCCTCGGCGAACTTTACTTCCTTAACTTAACGCTACTCCTACCTCACAAAGTTACTAAAAATAAATAACAATTGTTCTGTAGAGAAATGATTTATTACCCTCTGTTACCAATTGACACAGCAAACTGTATAATCAAATTCAATAAAGCAGCAATTGATATGTTTGTAGAAGCTTTACATTTTCTTTGCTTTATTATCAGATTTGTTTGGAATATTATCATAAAATTGGCCCTTTAACTTTTGTAAAGTTTTAGCTAATGAAACTCCACAATAAATATTGGGAAATTTTATTATTTCTTCAGTGATATGGTTTTAATTTCCAGCAAGATTATAATATATCTTATACAGTGAAGCATCAATAATCCGGCATCGGTGGGAAATAGACATTGCCGGATTACGGATTTTTCCAGATTATAGGTGTTCTGAAAATGTTTATCAAAATAATATCAGTCACAGCATCTAAAGAAATTAGCTTTAAAAAATGTATACAAATCTTTATCAAAAACAAAAATAATTAAAATAACATTTGAAATAAATTAAAATTTTTAAAATAACAATTATAAAACGCTAATACAGATCATTTATTTTTGTACAACTAATATAATAAAAAAAAATAACATTAAAACTGGCTTAATAACAAATAAGATTAGAAATTTCACATTGCAGCATTCTATTAAATATGTCAGTCAATTTCATTTGTTTCATTTTTTTTTCAATTTGTCGTCGACTGCTTAACATATGCATGTTCATTAGTTGGTTATCGCTAATGAAATAATATTTTTCAAGTCCTTCTAAAAACCTGTTGAACGTGATTTCGGGTGGTCATGTTTATTTTGACTTTCAGTATCGGAAATAAGAAGAATCTCTTTTATTAATAACTTTTGGATTTGCCATAAAATTTTGTGTTTATTTTTCGGAATTTTTGCCACCATACTGATTAATCTGTAAAAAACTCACATTAGTCCATAGATCAATAAAATTAATGAAAATCCATAAACTTTACTAACGATCCATAAAAGTCGGCAAGCATGCTGCGAATAAAAAGTTGAGTTCTACTACAATTTACGGGCTGAGGTTTAAAAAGAAAAAAAAAAAACAGAAAAAGTCATTAGTGCTGATCTATGGGTGTTGCCGGATTATAGAATTCTGGATTATGGATGCTTCACTATATCATTTAGCTGATTAATATGTGGTATTAAATCAATTAACAAAACCAGCTGAGACGAACAACTTATTGTTCTTCATAAACGGTAAGGGCACTTTCTTAACCATCATTCTCTCTTTAAATTGAACAGACAAAGAAAAACCTGAATAAGTTCAATTAGTGCCCTTGTACTCTAGCACTTTTTCTTTTTCCTCAATTTATACACATCTTATTTTAATGGGTAAAAATCTTCTTTTAGAAGTTTCTTTAAAGTGGAGATACAAAGCAATTATTCTGTTTATTTTTCAATCATAACTTGGCATTGAAGACCAGTCCCGATAGTTAATGCAACCAGGGTTCCCACTAGTCAGGGAGAACCTAGAAAATGTTAGAGAAAATTATAAATATTGTTCAAAAACCTAGAAAAATGATGTTATAAACCTGGAAAAATTCTATTTGAGCATGCAGTTCAAAATATACCAATGAAGGGCATTCTTAATTTCCTCGGACTGCATAACTGAAATTAATCAGAACAAAATAGTGATGTATGTTTTGAATGTTTGTAAAAAGGTGAATGTGGTTAACATTTTTAAACTGTTAATTATAGAGATGAATGTAATTAATCAGAATTTGGATTGCATGTAGTGATTAGAAAACACTTGTGTTACTCTAGAGTAATGTATTTTTATGTTGGCGGTAGTAGTAAGTTTTTCTGTTCGTAATATTCATCTTTGAATTGAATTTATGAACAACAAATAATAATAATAATATCTAATCAACAAATAAAAATTTGTGAATTTTAGATTGAATATGTTCAGACCAAGTTGAATTGTATCTCAACACTTTCAAAAATCTATTATCTTTCTCTATCGTCTAATAAGGGCCAATAATCATTCTTTAGCACCAAAAAAGTATTTCTTTGGTATTTTAAAAAGAATAATTTCAGTTCATTTTGCAGTTCTACTATCAATATACAAAATACTTATATGATAAATAAATTTCAGTCATTAATAAAATTGATTAAACAAAAAATTTATTTACTTATATTACAATACACACACAAGTTATCTTTTATCTGGTGAATCAAATTTTGTGGCCTGGGATTTTATGAAATTAGACCTAGAAAAGTCAGGGAATTTTATTTTTTAAATTGAGTGGGAACCCTGTGCAAAACTCATGGAAAATGAAAATGAAGCATTTAATCATGTATATGTTTAAGACAAATCCATATCAAAGTAAAAAAAAAAAAGTGCCAACAAAAATCATGCATCACTCACAAATTATGAAATGCCTTACTATATTTGTAAGTCCAGAAATAATCATTGTAGACAAAATTAAGATTTAAGAAACAGATTTTGATTTTACTTTACTTACACAGTAAAGTCATGCATATAAATCATTAAACACTTTTTTGTATACATTCAACTCTCAAAAATCCGCAACCCTAAAATCCACAATTCTTTGAAATCCGCATATCATTTGCAGTGTAAACAAACATTGTCACAACTGATTTGTTGAGTAGTGGATTGCAAAAATCCAGCTGTATCAGGAGATAAATCAGTTATCAACTTGTGCTGGTGAATCACCAATCACTCAGCATGTTACACAGGAGAAAATGATAAGTGTAATTATGTATAATTATCAAAAAATAAATCATATTAATTTAGAGGAAGAAGGAGAAAGACAGTTTTCATGAAAGATGTTTTCTCATGAAGATAAATGTTCAAACTTTCTTATAGCACAAATTTAAGTGATTGACTAAGAAATTGCTGACTTTTTTGCAGGTTATAGGTAAATAAATATTTATGAATTTTCTTACTTAAACTACTATTGATTAGACTTTTCAAAAATCTAGATAATTTGGCACTATAATATGACAGGGTTGCCAACTGCTCCGATTTTTGCGGAGTTTCTCCGAAAAAATTTAAAAACTCCGCAATTCCGCGAAGTAATGTTTATGCTCCGCAAATTCAGTCTTGACCACCTATTTAAATATTTTTTTATTAAATACATAAAATTGAATAGTGGCAGACACTGAAAAAAAAAAAAAAAAATCTTTTTTCTTTCTTTCTTTATTATTTTTTTTTTCCTTGCACACATCTAGGCAGAAATCGTTGTCCAATCCTTATCAACTTTTGATTTTGCATTTCCAACAGTTGCCGCATAAAACATTATTCTTTGAATTTTATTTTTTATCTATGAAAGCGTTTCAACGTATCTTGAAAATAAAAAAAATAAAACTAACTTTTACAATTTAGCTGAAGAACCACACGCTTCATCCTACAATACAGCTAGTGTGTTTAATTAAAACCACAAGCTGAAAGGGGGGAAGAAAGAAACCAAATGCTATGATTATGTGGTGTTTTGATTTTCATTTAAACTGTATCAATGTTTCAGTTATCGTTAAAAAATTGTTTATTTTAATTATTTATCGATAAAAATAATGGATTCAAAGCTACTGAACTTTAAGGCCATTGACAACGCTTTATTTAAGATTTATTTGAAATAATTATGCTTTTATTTTATCATTCACTTAAAGCATTAATGATTTATTATTATATCTTCATTTGTATCTGGGAAAAAAAATAAGTAAACAAATTATGACCAATAATATGCAAAATTCTAAAGTTTACAAAACATATGGTCCCAAGCTATGCAGATTAGAGGAAGTTGACTTAGAGATGAGATCATTTACACATTTATATGATTTCGTTTTTAGATTTTTATGTGATAGTATAATTATTTTGACATTCATGAAAATTGTTAGAAATTAATTTTTTTTTTCCCTTTGTGCTTCTCTTTCTTTCTTTCTTTCTTTCTTTCTTTCTTTTTTTTTTTTTTTTTTTTTTTTTTAATGTAACTGAATAATCTACTTTCATATATTGCCTTTATTTATGTATGGAAAATATGCCATTATGCAAAAAACAAATTACTTTTGGGTTTTAAGCTTATATTCAGACTTAATCATTTCCCATTCTTATCTCTCTTCACTGTTTTGCTAAATATATTTGATTATCAATAAATATTTCTAAATTTCATATGATTATTGTTAATTTATTTTTGTGAGTAGTTTATTTCTTTTCTTTTCTTTTTTCTTTTTTTTTTTTATGTATTTTTAAAATTGCTCCTCAAAGTAGCCAAAATGCTCCTCAAAATTTCTCTGAATACTCCTCAAACTGTTTTTGAAAAGTTGGCAACCCTGATATGATGTATAAAAATTGTTCTTTAAATTAAATTTCATGAAATATTTGTACTTTTATTAGGCTTACTTTATTTCAGCATTATATGTATAATATATGATTTGTTTCTTAAAGATTTGCTACTCAAATGAGGTTCTGAGATGTAAATAAAAGAAATTATTCTAAAATCTGCAAAATTCAGAATTCCGCAAAACACTTCGTTTTAAGCTGTGTGGATTTTTGAGAGTTTACCAGTGCCGTAAAAACCGGCGGTGCAAGCGGTGCGTCGCACCTGGGCCCATGAAGCAAGGGGGCCCATAGCCAGAAAATATTTTTATTTTATTTTATTACTTTTTTTTTTTTTTTTTTAAGAAAAAAATGCCTAGAATTTTGAAAATCTGCATCCCTCCCCCCCCCCCCCCCCCCACACACACACACACACATAATCTGCCACTAGAAGAAAAAACATTCTTGAAAAATCCACTCTTTAAAAAGTCCTACTGCCTACTCCAATGTTGCATTTTTAATCCTTTATTCTCTGTGGACACATGGAAAACGATGTTACTATATTCTTTGAAAAGAAATCGTCTTTTCTGCTCCATACAACCCTACAATAGGAATGAATGTTTGTCTACCGTCTCAAACGAACCGGAGTTTGGGGACTTGACAAAGTGAGTTCCTGGAAATATAGCAATTGCACGTGAAAGAGTCGGTTCAGCGTTCACTTTGGAGGAAAGTCTCAAGAAATTAATTATTACTACAAAAGCCTTTGATCTTTGTTGATTGTCTTATATCTCTCAGACGTAATCTGATAATTATTTGAAAAGAAGATTAGACGAAAGTAATGGGTAAATAATAATTATTATTAGTCATTTTTATTATAAATTTTATTCTGTATTAGAATTAATATATTAGGTACATATTAAATATTTCAGTCAAATGATGGAACTTTCTTTAAAATTTAATATTATGGATTTAGAGACCCATTATTTACTCGGACTCTCGAGTCTTTTGCAAACTTCCTTTTAAAAGATTATGCTACTAAAAAATATTCATTTTAAAAGATAGGATTAATATTTTAATTGAGAAATATTCAGTATTAAAAATTTCATTTGAATGAAAACATTGTTTCTCAACCTTAATATTATAGATTTAGGGGTTCCTTGTTATCGGGGCTTCCCATTTTTGCCGAAACAATAATATGACCCTGCTGATATGTTGTTTATTGTTTTTAGATGTGTTAGATAGCTTTTCAATGTATGAAAAAATTTAACTGATATGCTAAAATAGTTTTAAAAAGAACTTTTGGGGATCTCTGAAGTCATTTATTAAATTGAAATTGTTTAATTACCCAAGATCTCAGCTATTGTTAAATCCACTGAATCTCAGCATGACTTTACAGATTAAAATTTTATAGAGATTATTTTTTCTTTGATTGTAGAAAAATCACTGAATATATATATATATGGTCATAAAATAAGATTATAAATACTAAAATTCACCTCTTAAGTTCGCATTTATTTGTAGAGATTTTCAAAGAAGTCGGACCTCGATAATACGGAAAAACGATCTTGGTTGGGTTGTGCGGATTAAGTTAAGGCCGATTGACTGCACTAGGTCCTAGGTCTGAGGAGGAGTGCCCTCCTTGGGGGCCTTTCTAAGGGATACTAATTTAGAAAAACGATCTAGAATTCTAATAGGGGTTTTTTAAAACTCGCTAGCAAAGGGAACTAGTATTTATAAGGCTGACGTGGAACTATTTTTACTAGAGACATAATTTAGCTTTTAGATGTCAGTCACAGGATTTTTTTTTTTTACTTTCCGAACACTATAGTGAGGAAAGTATTGTAATCATGTCAAAAATCCGAATTTGAGATTTTGATGTTTCTATACGTTTCGAGGTCCCCTGAGTCCGTGTTCACTATTTTTAGGATGATGTATAAATGTGTGTATGTCTGTGAGTGAACATGCTAGCGTCTAAACGCTTTGTTCGAATAAGCTGAAAGTTGGTACGTATATTGTAAGTCACCATAGTACGAACCCTATTGATTTTGGTGAATCTAGCACTTATAGTTTTTTTACAGGGACACCAGGAAAAATTCTTTATCATTATGGCCTATGGGGCCAAATTTTTAAAAGTGCGATAGTGTCTAAACGCTTTATTAATCTGAGCAAAAAAAATTGCACACATGTTAAAGGTCAGAGTTGCACAAACTGTATAGATTTTGGTGAATTTAGCACTTACAGTTTTTTTACAGGGACACAAAGAAAAATTCTTTAGCACTATGGCCTATGGGACCAAATTTTTAAAAGTGCGATAGCATCTATACGCCTTATTCAATATAGCTGAAAATTTATATGAATATTATAAATCACTGTTGCACTAAATATAAGCATTTTGGTGAATCTAGCATTTATAGGTTTGTACAGGGACACAACGAAAATTCTTTATCATTATGATCTATGGGCTCAAAGTTCAGTAGTCAGTAGCGTTAAATAAAACATCGTGTAATATATGTAGAAAAGTACTCAAACACTGTATTATGGTTTTCCCTCTTTTGTTTGTTAAACAACTCCTCTTTCCTTACTTTATCTACAAAACTGTTAATTACTCAATGTTCGAAAAGTCGAGTGGAGTCACTCCAGATTTATTTTTTTTCCCCAAAAGCACGATAAAGATTTGTACAGTACAAACAGTGCAGTAATTACAAAAGTAGTATTGTACAGTAATTACAAAAAGTATTTCTGTAATTTTCCAGCATAACAAAATTATTACATAACATGCAATTTCGTTTTTTTTTTTTTTTTTTTTTAATAAACGTTTTCACTCAATGGGCCGTTCAAGAAAATCTCAAGTTTTTCAACTTATGAAGTAAACACATATCTAGTCTAAGTCTAGTAATGTAATGTTATCAAATTATACTCTCATGCAAGGTTCTGAATTCAAACATTTTCTCTACAAAGTTGAAGAGTTTTTATCATTTCGGTTTGTGATGCATGGTTTGTTAGGCAACATGTCTGCCTAAGCTTCCATTCCGTTTGTATTCTAGAATTCTTCGATTTCTAAATTCGTATACTTTATTCAGGCTGATTACTGATTATTTCTTTTGAAAAGGCTTATATTAATCCCACTGCTCGTATATAACATAGGCACACACAAAAAAATCGGATATATTACTATCTATGGACTATACGTCTTTCAAGAGCATTTTAACATCTTTATACTGCATTAAACAAAATTAACATGTGTATTTTTATATGTACAATAGAATGTTTCCTATAGAAAATGTTGTCTATGGTATCAAAGATTTGTTTAGAGCGCAACACAAAGGTATCAAGCAAGATATGTGACTGGTAATAGGTAAAAAAGCTGGAAATCATTTTTTTTTTCTTTTTTATTCCACTGTATGAAATTTTAGTACACTTTGTGGGGCATGTGCAATTTATATAGAATATCCTAACCAAAAGGCGACCAAACAAATTGTTTCTCACATATCTCTCTTTTATTCAAACTTTTCCTGTGATGTTGGAAAGTGTTTCATAACATAGACCTGGAAAAAAAAATTAAATTTTTTTTGTAAACTGTAGGTTTGAGGATGCTGAATCTAAAAATGATATCCACCTTTGCCCACCACGTATACGGTTATTTTTGCAAAATATTGGGGTTTATTAGAATAAAAATTCACTATTTTATTACACAGAACTAAACATATTCTTTCTCATAATTAAACAATCAATTTTTTCGTGATGTACTTACATTTTGTGCTCATTCTTTTTGCTTGTCAAACCTTTTCTTCTTCTCCTCTCGATTTTTTTTTAATTTTCAATTTACTTTAATATTGTTTTAAAATAAAAAATAATTGTTCAATATTGTTCTTATAATCAGGGATAATTGTGTGTAGGATTTTTTCCAAACTATTTTTCACTAGTAATTTCTTAGATTTTCAAAAAATTTACATGTACTTTATTGGTTACAATAGTAAAAAAAAAAAATAAAAATGTTCATCGCACACCCTGGCCTCTTCTTTTCTTTTTTTCATATAACTTTAAGATTTTCAAACTGGGATCGCAAACAAGCTCGTATAATCAATAAAAGGATACCACATTTCATAAATTTGAGTAAATCACAACTAAAAATTACAGTATCGGACCCAAATAAGGGACTAGGGAATTCACGCCTTCCCACGCAAAAAAAAAAAAAAAAAAAGAATGAAAGAAAGACATAAGGCGCTTACAAACATCAAAAATTCATATTAAAACAGCTGATTAACATTCTAAATGGTATCAGCAATAAAATAATTTCATGTTTTTTTTTTTTTTTTTTTTTTTTTTTCCCTAGCTGTTTCGAGCAAAAAAATTGAGAACTTTTTTTTTTTTTTTTTTTTTCAATTAATCGCTAAATAAGTCACTTAGTGTGTTGGCGATTAATGTATGAAATTCTATGAAATAAATAAAGCGTTTGTATGAAAACACCATAAATAGCAAAAACCTCTCAACAGTTGTTTCGGGGTCGAAATAATAGCATGGATCTTTATCAATCGGGGGGAAAAAAAAAAAAAAAAAATGACGGGCATGCTATTATTTCAACTCGGAACAATTGCTGCGTTTCTTTCTGTTTATAATATTTTCATACAATGTATTTTATTATTTTTCAACACAAATGCACAGCCGCACTTTTTACTTGCGTTCCAAATCTACAGTAAGGAAAGTATTGTAACCATAATAAAATTCAGCTATGAGATTTTGGTGTATCAATACCTTTTCAGATCTCCTGAATCCATTTTTAATATTTTTGCAGCGATATATGTGTATGTATACATATATATATATATACATAGATAATATATGTGTGTGTGTGTGTGTGTGTAAGCAAACGCGATAGTGTCTAAAAAATGTCTTGGAATTACTGAAATTGTTGAAAGTTTTTCATTTCTTCAACGCAATATTTCTGAAGGACAAAAAAAAAAAATAAATAAATAAATAAAATAAAATAAAAAATCTGGAGTGACTCCACTCGACTTTCCGAACATTGAGTAATTAACGGTTTTCTAGATAAAATACAGAAAGAGGAGTTGTTAAACAAACAAAAGATATAAAACCATAATAAAGTATCTGTGTATTTTTCTCCATATATATTACACGATATTTTATTTAACGCTACTGAACTTTGAGCCCATAGATCATAATGATAAAGATTTTTCATTGTGTCCCTGTAAAAAATCTATAAATGCTAGATTCACCAAAATGCTTATAGTTAGAGCAACAGTGATTTATAATATTCATATAAATTTTCAGCTCAATTGAATAAGGCGTTTAGATGCTATTGCACTTTTAACTAGTATGTTGTGGCCACCACATTACTTTCTTCTATATTTTCCTATACAAATTCACTCAGTAAAAATAATTTATTAAAATTATTATTTAAAAAAATTATCTTCCATGATAATGCAGATGTTTTCCATATTAGAGAAGTAGTATAACACTAAATATCCAAAAAAAGTCAATTTTATTGTCAATATTACATAATATATATATATATATATTTGTTAAAAATGAAAAAAAATCGATAACTTCATTTTAAATTATCGCAGATCTACGGCTCAACCATTCGTTTTAAAGGTACTGTCGAGCTCTTTTGAAAGATACCCATCATGAAAATTTACTCCCCTCAAAGGGGAATTCCCCCCCCAGTGGGTGGGGGGGGAGAAGGCGAGGCTCCTACACACACAATTTTTTTTTCCCAGTTGACTATCTCTATTATAAATAATTCTGGTAAATTTCATAATGATTATTAAAAAATAATTCTCTTTATGCACATTTATACAAAATTTTGTACTCTACCACCATGTTAAAAATGTAGAAAAAGCGGTATGGCAACGCAACCTGTAAGACAATTTTTACCAAAAGTTGATAGGCACTAATTTATGTCAAGGTGCAACTACATACCAATTTGTATGAAATTCTGTGAAGTAGTTCCTGAGATACAGTTGCCACAAAAGTTTGTCACACACACACAGAGACTGACAGACAAACACAGACATTTTCTAAAAAATGGTCAAATCGTGTTCTACAGCTCTCAAAACGTGTAAATGCCATCAAAAACCCGAGGTCAAAAATTTTTATGAATCCAATAGTTTCTGTGCCAGATTCTCGAAACTCTATTCAGATTGAGTAACTGTGACCTATAATATGTGTATAAATTTTTTGCTCAATTGAATAAGGCGTTTAGACGCTATCGCACTTTTAAGATTTTTGTCCCATAGACCATAATGTTAAAGAATTATTCTTTGTGTCCCTGTAAAAAACTATAAGTGCTAGATTCACCAAAATCTATAGGGTTCGTACGATGGTGACTTACAATATACGCATCAACTTTCAGCTTATTCGAACAAAGCGTTTAGACGCTAGCGTGTTCACTCACAGACATACACACACACACACACATGCATACATATATCATCGTAAAAATAGTGAAAACGGACTCATGGGACCTCAAAACGTATAGAAACATCAAAATCTCGAATTCGGATTTTTGACATGATTACAATACTTTCCTCACTATAGTGTTCGGAAAGTAAAAAAGAATGTGCCGGTAAGTTCACTGAGTAAAATATGTAAACAACATAAATTCTGGCATTATACTCCAGATAGAAACATTTAGATACAATGCAAAATATATAATGTAAATATTATTAACGTTGCATGTTTTATTCTGGAAAATGATTATTGCTCTTGTTTTCCAGATGTATTCACATTACCTGTAATTTTCCTAAAATTGCCTGTCACAGTAGCTTCAACTGAACAATCATTTTCTAAAAAGGAGCTGATAAAAAAAAAAAAAAAAAAAAGTATATGTAGAGTAGTATTTCCTTTCCGAACAAAGATTAACAAACATTTCTGTTCTGAGCATTGAGGGCAAGAAGTCGGACCGTTTGAATATTGAGTTGGTTGGATGGTTGGAGGGGTTTTACGTTGCACTAGTTTCGCCCTATAGTCAGTTGGTTACGGTCTCCTCCCCTCCCAAGGATAATCAGGAGACATGCCGTCACAATTTAGATCTCCCACGGAGTGGATGCCCTTCCGCTTCGGTGACGCCAGACGTATCATTTGGATGAGAACGTGGAATACATTGCAGCCATGACGGCTTTTACGAGCACCAGTCACCATCAGTGTACACGATGGTCCTTGGCCGGCTGTAGTATCGAACCCATAACCTTCCGATTACGAGCTAGGCATCCATTTATAGGACTACCGCGGCCCCTTGAATATTGAGCATATAGTTAAATTTGCTGATGACAAAGCTCACAATCGGAAGTTCTAGACCTTGCACGTGATTAAATGTTATTATTATTCATTATACGTTTTTTTCTTATTTTTATTTATATAATTAATTTAGCTTAATTTAATTTTTCCAAAGCATTCATAATATTGAAATAAACATTCTTTTTTTTTTTTTTTTTTTTTTTGTAATAAATGCTTAAACAAAAAAAAAAAAAAAAGAGAGAGAGAGAAATTAGTCTTTTTTATAAATCAGTAAAAAAAATGTGAAATACTACCTTTTAATTTGCTTTCTTATTTTAAAACGATTTTTAATACTTGTCATTGCAAGTAATGCAATTACTATAGTAATATTAGTATTTGCAGTAAAAGTATTAATATTGCGTCTGAAGTAAGACAGCAGAGGAGGGAGCCCTATAAATTCATCTTTAGTGTAGGGGGGGGGGCATAAATTCATCATTCGCACCGGGGCCTCCAGCTTACTTGTTACGGCACTGGAGTTTACTATATATCATGAAAGAAATAGCTATTGTGGTCAAAACTATTAAAATCTGTAAGAGATAGTTTTCAATTTGTTTTCTGATTTGCTGTATTTTTCTTTTTTATTTATTATTATTTTTTTTTTTTAAGTTTATTATTTACATATAATATATATCAAGTTTAAGATAAATTATATTTACTGAATAAATTGCATTAAAATAGTCTTACCAATATTCATTTCTTTTATAATTGTGAAAATTATTTCAGCAGTTTAGTTTATGTTATCCAAACTGCAATTTAAATTTTGATCAACACAGAATTACTCTGATTTAAAATTAAAAACCTTACCTTTTTAAGGCTTCATTACCGAGTAACTTGTGCTGGGGGCTCTACAGTAAGCTGGCTGGCTGTACAGTACTGTGCTGGGGGTTCTAAGTGGTCACCTTCGTGGTCGGTGTTCAAGCGTTGAAGTGATGGTGTTCGGTACTTCCTGGCCCTACCTCCAAGAGGTGGCACTACACACGACCGCTTGGCTCTTTGCCATTGCCATTATTATATTCGAATGTCCAAGTGAATGATCAAAAGTAAAGTTAAAGAACATATTGCAGACATAAAATTTAATAAAACTACAATTGCTTTAGCTGAAACCGGCCAAAATAAAGATATAGATATTTAACTTTAAAGATGTTATGAAAATACCAAATTACAAAAACTCTACATATTATGCTTTACACCATGAAACAATTGAAATTATTAATAGTTTTAACTCTTGTAATGGCAATGAGCCAAATGCTAACATTGATTGTGTGTAGCGCCACCTCTTGGAGGTTGGGCCAAGGAAAACCAAATACCATCATATCAGCACAGGAGCATCAACTATGAAGGTGTTCACTGAGAATGCAGCAGGGTCCCCAGCGAAAGTTACTCTGGAATGAAGCCTTAAAGTAAGGTTTTTAATTTTAAATCAAATTTATTATGCAGCAGGCTTCATATAAATTAAAATATGACAAAATTACGCATTGCCTAAAGTTTTATTATTACTCTTTTTTCACATTCAGAAAAATCATAATTGTTAAATTAGTCCTTGTTTTACAAAAAAAAAAAAAAAAATTATAACTTACAAAGGAAATTTTTAAAATTTTGAAGTGTGAGAAATGAACTAAATGCATTTTTCACACTTTATAGCTTCAAAAGTGAAATACAAAGATTTTAGAAATAAATTTCTGAAGTACAGAAACTAATTTAGCAGTTATAAAATTTTCTGAATGTAAATATGGAATTTAAGAAAATATTAAGTAATAAGTAATTTGATAAATTTTTCTATAGAATAACATAGAATTTGGCTGCCAGCAACAAAAGATATGTTCCCTCAAGGGGACTCTCTACTTATCATTGTCAGATGTCAAAGCTATTGTTGTACTTCAGAGAAATAATCACCCTTATAACTCATTAACTAATGCATATTTATAAATTTTTCACGTTCAGAAAATTCATGACTATTAAATCAGTTCTTGTTTTCTAAAATTAATTCTTTAATATTTTATTTTGAAGCTGCAAAATGTGAATTTTGAATAAGTAAAATTTAACCAATTTAACAGTTGTGAATTTTCAGAGTTTGTAAATGGAATTTAAAAGTATCTGTTAGTTAATGAGTTATATATTAGGGATCATTTCCCCATACAGTAATATTGGCTTTTGCTTCTGGCTACAAAAACTAGAGAATTGAAGATTTTAAGAGCATGTATAATTAAAGGAATTAATCTGTCATTATCCGTAAATTCATTGAAATGTTGCATAAATACAGCTTTAACAGTATCAATTCTTGCAAGATGTTGCACTTTCTTGAATTCTAATACAAAGTATGATTTTAAAAGAGGATACAATATCGAATCTTAAGACTCCTCTCTACTTCTTAAAATCTCCCAACTCTGGCAGTGAAATCCCATATTATTATACAGGAAAAGTTAGGAGAATTATTGATTATTTAATCTTTTTTTTTTTTTTTTTTTTTTTTCTTAATTTTAATATTTCATTTTAAACTTTTTAAAAAAAAAGTTCATTTTAAACTCCAAAATCTGATTAAAAAAATTAATTTTGGAAGATAAGAAAAAATTAGATGTTTGTAAATTTTCTGAAAGTGAAAACGTAATTTAAAAATATAGATTACATAATAAGTAAGTCTCTTGACAAATTTCTCTGTAGAATAACATGGGCTTTTACTGCCGAGAATAAGTAGACAGTCCCCTTAACATATTACTCTCTAAATTTGTAACAAACAGTTTTTTAAATATTTTTCCGTTATTAGCACTCACTAGTGTGCACAGGGTTCAAAAGTTAGGTGGGCACAGACCGTCTAGGGGCCTTCAATTTTTTTTTTTTTTTTTTTTGCAAGGGGGGGGGGGAGGAGAGTGTTAGAGCATTGGCTCTTTCCCCTTTAAAATAAAAGTTCAGTTTTCCTTTATCTGTAAATATTGCTAAGATTTTTATTAATATATCTGTACCCCAGAGATAAAGGACACTGTGTTCATTTTGTGAAAAGAGTACCATGCCTTTGATGTGCATTTTTTTGCTTTATATAGAGGCATTAAACACTATGTTTAAAAAATGTATGATTTTTGCAGAACAAAGATATTTAAGAGGATGGTGGATGTTGAAAATTGTTCTTTAAAATTATTGTCTTAGAATATTGAAAATTTGAATGCATGTGCATTAAAATTTATTAAATATATTGAAATTTTTCGAAAATATTAAAATTAAAAATTTTAATTTCTTGAAAATTTTTTTAATGACTGAGTTTTTGAATGTTTCCCTCGATTTTACATTATTGAAGTTTATCAATATATTCTAAACATATTTGTGCATTGCTTTCTAAATTGATTGATTAGTCTTTTTTTTTTACTTTCTCTTACCCTTACGGTAGAGAAAGTATTGTTTTAGGGTCAAATTTTCAAAAGTGAGTTTTTGTTATATTTGTTTTTGTTATATAGCCCCCCTCACACAGAACTAATTATCACATAAAACTCTTCCGAAGCCTAATTTGAATTGTTTAACATAGGTTTACATAACAGTACTCGTTATCTTACCTCTTAATCACCAACCTGTATTTACACTGTCAAAAAAAAGTCCTGTTTGCTGACAGAAATTTTCTGTAATTCAGAAAAATATGTTCTATCAATGCAATTTTTCCATTGATAGAACGTATTTTTCTGAATTACAGAAAATTTCTGCCAGCAAACTGGACTTTTTTTTGACAGTGTATAGTATTAAATTTCGGGGTAAGAGAAAGTTGCGTGAGTGACACACCAGATTATTTTTTATGTTTAAATGCAGAAATTTCATGCAAAATTTTAACTTTCACACATAAAAACATTTTAAAAATTAAATAAATAAATAACTTGTTGATCATTCCACAAAGTTAATGCACAAATATGCTTTGAATATATTGATATACTATAATAAAGTAAAATCGAGGGAAAATTTTAAAACCTCAGTCTCATGAAACATTCTAAAAATCAAAAATAATAATAATAATAAATAAAATATTTAATTTTAATAGTTTTCGAGAAAGTTTAATGTATTTAATATTGATACATTTCAATGCACATATACACAAACTTCTTTATCTCTAAGACAATAAAAAAAAAACTTCTAAGTGTCCACCTGTCTACCATATGCTTTATAAAATCTCCTAAAACTAAATGCATTTGCATTCTTTTGGGTGCCCTGTACACAAACAGTTGTGCTATTTATACTATTTTAAATAACGAACATGCCCTATTGAATTTGAATAATATCTATCATTTGGAATAAATTCTGAAAATATATACTGACGCTAGAGGCAGACAGAAAGACCAATTCAAACCATAATGACTTTTAAACATTGATAGAGGGTATTTAAATGTGCAATAAAAATGAAAATGCAATTGAAGCAATTTCAGTTATAGCCCTTAATGTATTTGAACATTTACTGATGCTGAAGGTGAATAGATGGACATAAAGAGAAACAGATAGAATAATTCAAATCATAATCATCTTAAACATTGTTAGAAAATATTTAAAATGCTAATTAAAACCGAAAATGCAATTGCAGAAATTTCAATTATAGCCCTTAATGTTTCTGATTATTTTTGTGTGGCTCTGTAAATCTTAATTATGAATATACTATGTTTTAAAACCAAAGTAACATTTAAAATGAGATAATAAATACTAACATTTTTAAAAGATACATTTTAATTTAAAAAAAAAACACACGACAGACGTTCTGTCTTGAGCGAGGCTAAAGATGTTTCTCCTGAATACCAAATCTTGTTTGGATGTTTTATTACTTTGTCGTAAATGTTGTGCTTTGTATGTATATGACACTTGTTTAGCCGAAACATCTGCCATGTGTATTTTTTTATTATTATTATTATTAAAATGTATCTTTTAAAATTTTAGTATATGTTATCTCATTTTAAATGCTACTTTGGTTTTAATATATTAATGAAACATATAGATTATGTTTAATTTTATTAAATTATACTATATTTTATAGAAAAAAAATTTTTGTGCATAATATGTATATTTTTTTCGCATACCATGTAGTATGCATTGAATAACGTATTATCAGTTTCAATGAGTTCCATGAATATTTACAGAAGTTAGAATGCAAACAGACAGACAAAACAAAATTATAAACACTTTTCAACTTTGTCAGAATAATTTAAATGGTCATTGAATTAAGTTTCATATTTTATTCGGCACCTCACTTGAGCTGTAGGAACCCGGACAGTTACCCTGCATTCTCTTGCCTTATTCAAGCCTCCCATCACCCCTTATTAATTTTTAAAATACTGTTTCCAAATTGTGGCGCTTTTTAACCACTCTTACCTTTTTTAGAGCCTTGGATAGTGAGACAGCAATGAAAAAATTAACAAAATATCGTCACATAAATTCTAACTTTTTATTTCCATTACCCGACTACCATAGGTAATGGAAGTATTGCATTTGGTTTGAAAATTTGATATCAAGTTTTCACTTGATTTACATGTTTTAATGTCTCCTGAGTCCAAAAAAGTAGTTTTTGGCAATTGGTCAGTGTGTGTATGTATGTATGTGGGGATTCTTCTGACTATCATATCTCCAAAACTAATAAAGATAGAACTGCAAAACTTCAGAATTGAGATAAGTCTGGTGTACAGATGAATTTTCCTAATTTTGGTGAAAATTGGAAAACCGGAAGTGGTACCGTAAGTCTGTATCTCAAAAACGGCTCTAACAATTTTCTTTTACGTTGCTATATAAACACTCTGTTAGATGTCCGTTCGAATGATATACAGTCAACTCTTAAAAATCTGCAACCCTAAAATCCGCAATTCTCTAAAATCCGCATATCATTTGCAATGTAAACAAACATTGTCATAACTGATTTGTTGATTAGTGGATTGCAAAACTTCAACTGTATTAGGGGATAAATCAATTATTAACTGGTGCTGATGAATCACCAATCACTCAGCATATTACAGAGGAGAAAATGATAAGTGTAATTATGTATAATTATCAAAAAATAAATTATATTAATTTAGAGGAAGAAGGAGAAAGACAGTTTCATGAAAAATTTTCTCACATGAAGATAAATATTCAAACTTTCTCATAGCACAAACTTATGTGATTGACCAAGAATTGCTGACTTTTTTGCAGGTTATAGGAAAATAAATACCGTATATTTCCGTGTATAAGCCGAGAATTTTTGGAAATTTTTCGGAAGCTGTATTATAATGGTCGGCTTATATACGGATCTATATTTCTAGCAAAAAACGTACTTCAGAAACAATGATTGAATACATATATTTTAAGCTTAAAAAGTATATATAAAATAAAATAGTTATATTAAACCTTATTTTTAAATAATTATCACATATAAAACTCTTAAATTAGCAATTTTAAATTTATTTCACGAAACGCTCGATGTAGTCACGTTTGTTTACATTTCTTTTTGACCTGCCGGTAACTGAAGTCATCGGCAGAGTGCACGAATGGAGTAAATTCTCTGTCTGATTCAGAAATAGTATAAGAAAAACTTGAAAAAAACAGGACTCCCGATCATATTTTTAATTTATACAATTAAATTTAAATCATCTCTGTTTAAAATGTTTCTAGGCTTACACTAGCAAAAGCGGCAAAGCTTCGTTTTTTTTTTTTTTATAGAAGTATTTTTATTTTGTTGAAGATTGCCTTGAAGCACTGATAAAAATACTGAAAAGTAGAAATATACAAAATAATTTAGATACGTCATTAAAAAAAATCGATGCAATCGGACTTTACACGGCTTATTTATGTAAACATCCAGCGGCGACATTGCTTCATCGACGTTAGGGTTAGGTCTCCCGGCCCGGTATTACGGTAGCCATCGTTTTCAGCTGCCGGGCCGGGACTTGCGTCCGCGTCTGTGTTTGCCTCCCTTCTGATAGGGTTGCCAGAGTTCAAACTATCGCCGTTGGCGAACACAGTGCGAACGTTTTACGTTATGGCTAAGCAAGGTAAGGAATTCTATTGGATAAACACGCATTTCGCGCAATTTCATTGGACAGATTATCCTGAAGGTTGTATAGATTGGCAATATTTTCTCCATTTTGGCAATATACTCGAACTTTAAAAAGAGTATTTTTTCAATTCGGCTTATACACGGGTTTGCAATTTTGGGCAAATTTCTGCAGGGAAAAATGTACTCTCGGCTTATATTAGGAAATATACGGTATGTATGAATATTCTTACTTAAACTACTATTGATCAGACTTTCCAAAAATCTAGATAATTTGTAACTATAACATGATGTATAAAAATTGCTCCTTAAATTAAAATTTAATGAAATATTTGTACTTTTATTAGGAACACTTTATTTCAGCATTTGTATGTATAACAAATGAATTGTTTCTCAAAGATTTTCTATTTAAATGAGGTTCTTAGATGTAAATAAAAGAAATTACTCTAAAATCTGCAAAATTCAGAAATCCGCAAAACACTTTGTTTTAAGCTGTGCGGATTTTTGAGAGTGTACTGTAGTTGGTTAGTTCAGGAAAATTGATAGGCATCCTGTATAAATAGCTCAATTTCAGGCCTCGCAAGTGCATTCCTTTAAAAACGGCTACACGAATTTTTTTCAAACTTGCCTTTTAAATATCCTTTTGTATGTAATTATTGTTTTCCGGTCAATAATTGAGCATGCCAAATTTTGTCAAAAGTCTGTATCTCAAAAACGGCTCTAATGATTTTCTTGAAAATTCTTACATAAATCCATTTTAGATATCGTTTCTTATGTATTATGTGGTTATTAAAGGAGAATTAACAGTCATCCTGATTAAGTAGATCAGCTTTAGATGTCGGAAATTAATGTTTGGAAAAATGGCTAAACCAATTTTTTTTCTTCTTACTATTTTTAAATTCTATTTGTAAATCTATTTTATATATCATTACATGTGCATAATCTTTCTCTTGCCAGAAAATGTTTAGGTGTCTAATTTTTTAAATCAATATTATTATGTCTTCTGATCATATTATCCCCCAAAAATGCATATGATACATGTAATAGTATGTAATGGAAGTTGTGTAGTTGTTTCACAGCAGATTTTTTTTTTTTTTGTAACTAATGAAAATATATTTAAATATCATGAGACATACTTTAGTTTTCAAACCTTTGTCCAAAATCAATCGCAAAATAACACACTTTTTTCTTAGAAAATTGTTAAAGGCATATATGCTTACTGTTTTTCCCCGAAAACGCAACCTGGACGGAGATTAATTAACAAAAGAGCACATTTGTGGCAATCACAGTGGTTGTCAGTTATCATTTGTAACTAGAATCAGTGTTTTCTTTTATGGGTATTTATTTTTTCTGTAAGCAGGGTTAATTGTTGACCAAACTCATCTCTGTTCCTTTGAATTAAACTTATTTGATGAGCTCCCTGTTCTGGACCGTGGAGAAGAAAAAGAGCCTATAGTGGTACAAGCATCAATCACGATTACACACTTGCTGTTTTTAGATAGTACCTTGTTATTTTAAACAGATCATATCATATTTTTTTTTTTTACCATATAAATTGATTATTTTTTTTTACGCATGAGAAAACATAAAAATTTTAAATTTTCTCCTGAATGATTTTAACAGTTTTGAATTTTGGCAATAAAAATATTAATATTTTTACTTTTAAAATTTCATGAGAAATACAGGAAGGGGGGGGCCCTACTAGACTCCAAAAAAATTTCAAGGTGGGCACATGCCCACCTGTGCATACTGCTATGTTAGCACTGCCCAAGTATAGGGTTGTTATAATTAAACTTCAGCTGTAAACAGTATCTTACAGCTACAATGGGCTAGCGGATTGCCACCAAATTTGATATGCGGACAATTTATAATTTTTAGTTAGAAAAATGTCCACCAGATGGCACCTTGTATAAGAAAAATGTCAAATATAATAAATTGTAACCCACAAATGATTAAAATACTATAATAAATAAATTGTTTATGCAGTCAATATGAATAATTTCTTTCTTTCTTTTTTTATAATTTCCATTTTTCTGTGCAAAGCACCAGCTAGTTGATGTTTTTGAGCGATTGTTATTGTAATAACAATTGGTTCAAAAATGTCAATATTTTAATTGTTAGAATGTATCTCCTAAAATATGTAGATGTGAATTTTATTATCACTCCACCTACTTGATAGATAGCTTTGAGGCTAAATTATCAGATTATCAGCTATTGGCTGGTCATATTCACATTAAATCATGGATGTGGAAACACAGCACTATAATTGAAAAGATACTGATAGCATTTGTGGACAAAATATTTATGAAACTTCATTAACCAAATAAACTTTACAGCAGGGTTGGCAAAAACCCGGGTTTTTCTAGAAAAACCCAACCCACTTGGGTTTTTCTGGGTTTTTCTGGGCATTTATGGGGTTTTCTGGGCATTTGTGGGTTTTTGTTTGAATACATTTGCATTGCAATGTTAGATATATGTTATTTAGCATATTAGTTGTAATACACCTAATTATATTAAACTACTAATTAATAATTAATCTAATATTTATCTTAGAAATAAAAATTGGTTTGATTCTAATATTAAAATAGTGTTAATTAGTAAGATTAAGCTATATTTCATTTTAATGCATGCTTATTTAAAATAAATATTCTTAATGACAATAACTTATAAAATAAAAGAATTTAAATTCTTAAGTACAATACATATCATTTACATTTTTTAGTTCCCCATCATGCTATAGATGGAGAACTTAGGTAATCGTGAAAATTTTTGACCTCGTTTTTTTTTTACTTTTTTACACATTTTCACGTGTGAGGAATACGAAAAATGACAAAATTTGTATGGTGTGTGTTAGTTTGTTAGTGCGTTAGTCTGTGTACACGATATCTCGAGAACAAATTGTCACAGAGAAGTCAGATCAGTTTTAAAATATTACTTTCGACACTGGCAAGAACGCTATTCATTTGCAACATTCGAATTAAAAAACTTCGTAAGTTATTAAAAATTTATGCTTTTCTTAACATGGGAGAATAGGGCAAAATTTTACTTAAATGTGCATTAAATGGAAAATTTTTATTGAAAAAATGTGAGACCAGTTTTAAAATATGAGTTTTGATGTCGGAATGAACATCAGTTACTAGAAACATGCTACTTTGAAAATTTCACAAGTTATTGGAAATTTACGAATTCCTTAGCATGGCAGTATAAGGCAAAATTTCTCATAAATGTCAATTTTGAGAGATATTTTCATCGTAAAGATGTCAGACCACTTTCGAAATATTATTTAGGGTACTGGCATGAATATCATAGAGTATAAATTTTCCAATTTAAAAAATTCGTAAATTATTTGGATTTTACGATTTACTTAAAATGGCAGAATAGGGCAAAATTGAGCATAAATGTCGATTTTGAGTATCATAAATATATCAGACAACTTCAAAATAACATTTATGGTACTTGTTTGAACATAATTGACTACAAATATTCTAATAGGAAAATTTTGCAAATTACTCGTAATTTAAGATTTTATCAGCATAACAAAATGGATGATATCCCATATAAATATGCATTTTGAGGAATGTTGCATTGGAAATAGTAGCATGAAAACGAAACTACAAAATTGATTCTAATAAAATAATAGATTAGAATAAGATAAATATATCAAAGTGAACGGTGGATAGCCTATTATGTGGGGATTTCATTCTGTCACTGTGTCAAGTGTTTGGTCAGATTCATTTTCATTTCTCTTAACATGATAATCATGTTAAGAGAATGTCCTGTACTAGAAATTTATGAGAACATATATATGATGAGGAACTGAGCAGAGTCCACTTATGCCAACTAGTTTTAATTATAAAAATAAGTTTCACTGCTTTATCCTTTTTATTTTTAAGTTTTTTAATAGTTGAAACGGTTATAGAAGAAAATTTTATTTTATTATATTTATAATTATGTTGCTTCTAAAATTAAAATAGAATTATTATAAAGTTTTAAAACTAAACAATTTAGTTAAATATTGATTCTGGACAACATTTATGACCGCTGTTAAACAAAAATATCCTTTGGTTTTGCAGGAAAAGGAAAATTGAACCAATTATAGAAGATAAACTTGCTTTTATTATTATATTTATAACTGTAGTTACTTTTTATGTTTAATACTATTTTCTTGAAAAAAAAAATCTGGAGTGACTCCACTCGACTTTCCGAACATTGAGTAATTAACAGTTTTGTAGATAAAGTAAAGAAAGAGTAGTTGTTAAACAAACAAAAGAGAGAAAACCATAATAGAGTGTTTGAGTATTTTTCTCCATCTATTACACGTTGTTTTATTTAACGCTACTGAACTTTGAGCCCATAGATCATAATGACAAAGAAATTTTCGTTGTGTCCCTGTAAAAACCTATAAATGTTAGATTCACCAAAATGCTTATAGTTAGTGCAACAGTGATTTATAATACTCATATAAATTTTCAGCTGAATTCAATAAGGCGTTTAGATGCTATCGTACTTTTAAAAATTTAGTCCCATAGGCCATAATGATAAAGAATTTTTCTTTGTGTCCCTGTAAAAAAACTGTAAGTGCTAGATTCACCAAAATCTATACAGTTAGTTCAACTGTGATCTATAACATGTGTACAATTTTTTTGCTCGGATTAATAAGGCGTTTAGACACTATCACATTTTTAAAAATTTGGCCCCATAGGCATAATGATAAAGAATTTTTCTTTGTGTCCCTGTAAAAAAACTATAAGTGCTAGATTCTCCAAAATCTATACAGATTGAGTATTTGTGATCTATAATATGTGTATAAAATTTTTGCTCAATTGAATAAGGCGTTTAGATGCTATCGCACTTTTAAGATTTTGCTCCCATAGGCCATAATGATAAAGAATTTTTCTTTGTGTCCCTGTAAAAAAACTATAAATGCTAGATTCACCAAAATTTATAGGGTTCGTACTATGGTGACTTACAATATGCGTACCAACTTTCAGGTTAATCGAACGAAGCGTTTAGACGCTAGCGTGTTCACCCACAGACATACACACATACACACACACACATACATACATCATCGTAAAAATAGTGAAAACGGACTCAGGGGACCTCAAAACGTATAGAAACATCAAAATCTCGAATTCGGATTTTTGACATGATTACAATACTTTCCTCACTATAGTGTTCGGAAAGTAAAAATATATAGAGAGTTTTTTCTTTAAAGGTAAGGTGTTTTCTATACTTCATAGATGAGATTTGTAAATTATAAATAATTTTTAACAAAAACCCACTTATTTGCAAAAACCCAATGGGTTTTTGTTGGTGGGCCCGCCCAGAAAAACCCGGGCGGGTTTTTCTGGGCTGGGCCCAGTTTGCCAACCCTGCTTTACAGTAAATAAAAATTTTCAAATACAAGATAAAATCATCTAATTGTACATAAAGATTTAATCATTCCTGCATTATTTCTCCTTTCAACTGGTAAATGAGAAGTGTTAAGG